>JABCQV010000245.1:0-207306 GCA_013186375.1 Fusarium aywerte
CTCCCAGGGTCCTCCAGTTCAGGACCAGGGGACATATCTGTCGCATAGCAGCTACCCGAACCCAGATCACCGTGATGCTCATATGGCCTCTGGCCGCCCTATCGATGCCGGATACTCCCCACGTCGAATGAGCTACGCCACCGAGGCTCCTAGCTACTCCCGTCAGTATTGGTCGCAACCTCCACCGCCTCCCGGCCCTACAACTGCTCCACCGGCTCCTCCGGGACCGGCCCCGGGCCCAGTGTCTTCTCACTACTCATCTCCAGCTCCGCCTCCCGCTCGAATCCCCTTTTCTCACAATGGAAGTGCCGAGCCTCTACCCCCTCTGCGCCCATCGAGGGGACGCCACCAATCTCTTCAGGATGAGCAACTTCTGGAACCTAGTTTACGGTCCTCCGGTTCATACTATCCTCCTGGTCCTCCTCGCCCTTACCACCGAGGAGGCTACCCTGGCCCCGAGCCACAAGGGCCACCGCCAATGCAGCCCATCACGACGGATCGAATTCTGCCAAACCCGCAGACTGCTGGGCAAGGTTACATGACCTCGCCTCATCAAGGCTACGCACATCAAGTACTATCTCCAACGTATGCGAACCCCCCTCCTATGCCTCCGCACATGGCTCAAAGCCCCCAAGAAAACCATCAGGGTCTGCCCAATTCGGTTCATCGTCATCGATCTACTCCTTCAGGGTCCTCTGACGCTGGTAACAAGTACCGTAAACTTCAGCCCGCCCCCGTTCCCGCGCATCGAGCGTGGCCGAATAAGCCCGAACTCAAGACCATTCCGTACGATCACAAAGAGACCGGGTCCGCCGCCGCACTTCCCAGCTCTGGACCGACTCAAATCAGAGGATGGAGCGTGAACCAACCACGCAAGCGAGGCAGCAAGGAGAAGGGCGAGCTTGGCCAAGATCGAGAAGACTCGCGATAGAATGGTGATAATTCTTCGTCACAGGCAAATGAGCAAGCCAAAAAGAGGAAGCCCTTCAAGTCCGTCCGATTTGCTGAGCCCCTCGTTGGCAATCCGGCTACTGAGCAGAAATCCAACAAGCGAAAGCGTCTCGAGTTGCAAACAAACGAGGATCATGTGGAGAATGAGCACCCGAAAAGAAAAGCCGCGAAGATGGATGAGGATGTGGTGGTCATTAATATGAACGACAATCTACAAAAACGACAACTACGTTCCAGGAAGCCCAAGGCCCCCAAGGCAGAAGAAGCTGCGCCAACAGCCGAGCCGGTAAAGAAAAAGCCAAGAGTGACTGCCACGCGAACGCCCAAGGCTGCTGAGCCTGCCAAGACAACACCTAAGAAGACTGTAATCAAGATTGTTCGATCCAGCTCATCAAAGAATGCGAGCGGCAAAGCCACAGGAACTGTTACAAAATGTATCACTGCGGGGGCCAAGTCCTCAAAGGATCAGAAGTCTTCAGTCAAGGATGAATCGTCCGACGATGTCCAAATTATCAAGAGCCAGCGAGCGGTCATTACCATTGACAGCACTGACGAAAGCTCAAAATGAAATTCTATACCGGGAAGATGCGATGAAACGTTGTTCATCATGTACGGCGATGATGTCCTTCCTCATTTCCTTTCCCCATACAACCGCAGCGCAGTTGTTACGATACCCAAAAACTATATACCCCGAAATTCGGTTCGACCGTGTACCGGCCTAATTGTTATCAACGTTGAGGACATAGATCCCCCCTTTTTCGCATTGGCGGCGTTAGGCAAGCATGTCCGTGGACATGCAGCAACAAACGATCTGTATTTTGATATTTTCTCGCTTCCGACTTGCATATCCAGCATTGGTGTTCATTACTACTTTGGCTTTCACTTGCTTTATCACGAAAGCGCACGCTAGACATCGCTGGGAATGGATTGGTCGACGACCGTCTTACTAGCTGCGCTCAGAGGAGTCAATATACGCCTTGGAAGGTGAATACCCATGCGATCGCAATCATGATTTTTCTTGGAGGGACAGGGATACGAAAAGATTTCGGACAACGTGGATGTGCCACGTATATACTAGGTCGATAAAGATTATGAAGCTAAATAAAGACGAATAATGAAATTCAAAATGCAACTTGGAAAACGAGGATATCGCTAACTCAGCGAGTGTACCTGATGCTTAAGAACTGGATCGATCGCTTTTAGTTATGGTTCGGGAAGGTAATCCAAATACGTATGGACTGCGGTATCAAAATCTTTTAGGCTCCCTAGATCCCTTACGCGAAACCATTCCTTGAGCGAAAACTCTTATTTAGTGTACAAAGGTATCATCGATCCTCCAACTGTCGTACCCCTTTGCTAAACCCATAAATGACCAACCCCTTTCCCTCCCCTTCTTCCCAAAATTGTACGAATCCTTGCGAAATAGCACTGTCTAAATGTATGCCGGTGAAATGGCGTGTCGATTACTTGGTCTCTGAGGTGCTGGGGTTCGCCTGTGTCTCCTGAGCCGGTTGCTCTGCGGTGGGCTGTGCTGCTTGCTCTTGGACAGGCTGTTGAGGTGCCGGCGCAGCGTTGAGTTGTGTAGGATCAGCGAGGGAGCCGTCGGGCATAGTGATGAAGTTGCCATTCTGGGGCATACCGCCAGCAAGCATTATGGGGTTGTTGTGATGAGGTAGAGCACCCATCGCGGTGGGGTCGATACCCATTGGGAGACCATCCATACCACCACCCATCATGATAGGTGCACCACCATTGGGAACAGTGTGATCGGTGAGTTGGGATGCTCCGAGAGAGCCTTCTGGGTGCAGAGGATACATAAGAGCTTCCATGGTGGTGCCGTCAAAAACAACCATGTTTTGAATAGGCTGCTGGGTCTGTCCGAGGACATTGATGACATCCTGGGCAAGTTGACCACCGAGGATGGCTGCAACAGGAGAGATTTCGCTGACAAGGTTCTGGAGGAAGCTGCGCAGAAACTCGGGACGAAGTGTTTCGCTGGGAAGACCGAGGGCCTTGTGCTTCTGGGTGGCAATCTGAGTAAACATCTTAAGGTCCTCGCGATTGCTAGGAACGCGGCCGTTCTGAAGCTGCATAAACTCCCAGAGAGCGCGAAGACAAGATAGAGCTGGGGTTACACTCTTGAGTCGTCGCTTGGACTGCGTGTACTCGGTAGGTAGGACAGCGACGTCGCTGGCGAGGAACCATGTGGAATAAAGCTCACGCTTGGTAACAGACTCGATTGTCTTGGGCCCTTCTTTCCGGGTCTGAACGTCGACGATAGAACGCGTACGAGTTTCAGGGCCAGTGGAGGTTGGTACGTTTCCGAGGTCGCGCTGGATGACATAGTCATGCTCGATCAAATCGCTGAAGATGAAGCCGTAGAGACCATGGCAGCCAGCAGCATAAAAGGCTTTGCAGTTCAGGCGTGTGGCCGTGTTGATGATGTTGAAAGACTCGGGGTCAAGATCCGTCGCAATGACAATGTCGTAGGCAGCGAAGTAGCTTGGTCCCTTGGTCTTTACGCCCTCTTCGTCGACATGAACGTGGACACGAGGGTTAAGCTTTCTAAGGGCAGCACTGGCAACCTTGGCTCGGTTTTGCCCGACAACATCCTCGCCATCGGGGAGTAGGAACTGAGAACCTCGGTCGGCTTCAGTAACAGTAGCACTGTCAAGAAGAGTCAGAGAGCCAACGCCAGCAAGGACAAGGTTCTTGGCGATCTCGTTGGCGAGGGCTTTGATGGTGATGAGAAGAATGTTTGCGTTTTGTATCTTGGCCTGAGCAGCCATACCCCAGAGGCGAATCTGGCGATCATAGAGAGCAACCTCCTCTGTCGCGTGTTAGAACTTATACCGGCCGAGTCTGTGATGTACTGGCACAAAACTTACCGGCGCTGACAGTAGCGGGTGGTGCTACTGGAAGATTAAATCCTTGGCCCTGACCGTTTGCGAGGCTCATACCAGGCTGCATCATGAAAGAAGGGTCAGCCATAGGCATTTGCATACCCATCAGGGAAGGGTCTGTCATGAGAGAAGGGTCGCCCAACATAGCCAAAGCCTCCGGGTTCATAGGGTTGAGGATATTATCAGACAGATGCGGGATACCGTTGCCGTTCATGTTGGCGCTGGCATCCATTGGAGGCATTGTTTGTTGCGCTGAGGTATCTGGAAGTTGTTGTGCTTCAGGCGCAGCTTGAGGCTGACCTTGGTCTTGATTTGAGCTGTCCATTGGAGCTCAAGAAACGGGAAGTGAAGCTGAAGCAAAGAGGTGAATCAGAACAGGTTCTGAAATTTTCGCTTATCGCTGGGCAAGGCTGAAAGGCTGCGGAGCGAAATCGTAAAAGCGTTGTTATGAATGAGATGAAGCAAAGACGCGTGACGAGAAAAGTCCAGCCTGCTGGGAGTCTATTCAGCTCCTCCCGGTCGGCAGACGCTGTTTTTGTGTTCTTTTCATTCACAATTTAGGTGTGCAGGTATCCGGACGGTTATGGCGGGCGGAAATATACGTATTATGTTTTTGTTTGCTTGTTTGTCAAGAGGAGGCTGAAGATAATCCTATCACGGTTGGATTGGATTGGATGTTGGCTTTCAAGTTCAAGGAGAGTCCGCTGTACCTCAGTGAGCTGGCACTGGAATGATTGGCTGACAGAAATTGTTAGCGGGATCTACATCGCCAGAAGCTCTGAGTGGGTCCCTAAACGCACTCTTGGGAATTAATTGCCTGCAACTCTGTACTCTCCAACCCACCTACCTACTACCTACATATGCAATCAAACTGTGTATACCGTGACCAACATCATAAAAAGGCACACCTAACAATGTTATTGGTGACAGAAATTTGATACCTTTTTGGTTGTCTTTCAACGACTAAAGATACTAGCCATCTCGTCCCGACAAGCGGGAACTACTAAGATAGATGTACCTACTAGTACCTATGTCATGGCATGAGAGGTCCCTGGCAATCACGTGAATAAAAAATATCAACTTACTTAGTCTTGGTGCAAGTTAATCGATGTGGCTATAACTCATATACGAATACTAGGTACTTGGAGAGATACAGGCCCCACGATAAACTAAATATACCGCGTGTAAGTGCAGTGCCGTTAGAACTCTGCGGACCACAGTTCAAGATGACCAGTCGCTTTTGACGGAGCGAACAGCCTCCACCGAGATAAATCCATATTCTACATATCACATTGACTTTAGCCAATGAAGCCGTCACTAATGGCTACAGTAGTCTTACAAAAAGGATAAGGAGACGTAGTGTCACAATTCTTTTTGTTTTCTGAGGTAGCACAATGTCAGTCTAGAAAAAGGTCCAATGCACCAAAAATACTCGTACAATGTGGCACATAGTACGAGTTTTAGTTGTTTCATAGGACAGCATCTTTTGACATTTAAAACCCGCCGACTGCCAGAATGACAAAGAAATATAACTTCTTGTACTAGAGCAGACGTCAAGGCGTAGGATGCCATTGCGCTTTGCTCAAATGAAGCGAATATGTGGCTTACAGAGTCGTGTCACACTTACAAGCATCCGAGCATGGGGCAATTGAATTTACAGGCATCACTCAATGAATGCGGCCTTTTTACCGCCTTTATCTTTCCCGCCATAGGTACCTAGTTATGTTGCAAATACCTTCTTACTGATTCTTGGGCATACGAAGAACCCGTCTTTTACTTGATTTATATCAGACCACCTCCCTGCTTGTGATGATACAGTAACGCTTCATTAACCTGTGTTCTCGTTAAACCCCTCACCGCTATACTGATACTGTACTGTATTATCCACCTGCCTCGGACGCTATTAAATATTCGTCCCTTTTTCTCTTGGTGAGCCTTGCCCTGCCTGTCCATTGACTTTGCCCGCCCCGCCAAAGTATGGCCGGCGACCGTCACAATGATGCCCCTTCTGGTACTGTAGGCTCATGTGCAGTGTACGCCTGACCTCACCTTGGTCGGAAGACGACTACCTTGGCTGCAGCAGAGCAAGGCAGAGAGAAGAAAAAGGCGCATATTATCTCTGTAGAGTTAACAAACATGGCTTGTGTGAAGGAAAAGCGAATCTTTCCATCAATAACTAATACAAAACCCCCACAGCCGAGTCATTCGCACCGTACCCAGTCAGCCTACTGTGCTTTATCACTTGCTTCTTTGCATTCGATAGTCGAGACCTCACCCGAGACCAGGCTGTTCACGTGGAAGCAGGATCGAGCATACTGCCTCTCTTTCTCACTGCACGATTCATTGTCTGCTGTCAGTGTGGGACGACCTCATTTTAGCAACCGCCGTATTACTTACCTTACATCACTATCGTCCTCATCATCCACCAGACCCTTTTATCCACCTCTTTAGCTAAATCTGACCAAAGACGGGGTCCATCGTCAACCAAACTCTCGATTCGCTTCGCTTCACTCCAAAACCCCACGTCATAAGTCATAGTCACAGTCACAGCCATACTTAGTTATAGCCGCCCAACGACTAGCAGTATTGTACCCAGTATTAGTTGAAACCCCCAGTCAATCCAATCCAGTCCAGTCCCGCAGTTCTATCACAATGTCTGGCCGGTCGGGATCAAACTCCCACCGTCGCCATTCTCGAGAACCTCTCGACGACTTTCCACCCCTTCCGGTACCTCGACTACCTTCTCTTCGAGCCCTAGCCCACGCCCAACGAGATCGTGACCGAGATAGCCCCTCGCCGACTTCTTCCAACCGTCCCCAGTCTCGACACTGGTCAGCGGCCGCTCGTCGCGCCGAGCGCATCCGGAACCTGGAGAACAGAGCCCCGGGACTCAGCTCCAGCTTCGACGACTTTGAACGACCCATGGATGACGGCTGGCCGACTTCTCGACGTACCGACCGCATGAGGACTGCCGAAAATAACAGATCCGCCAATCTTGAAGACCTCGATCGACATCTCGAGGAAGCAAACACCCATCTAAGGGCCCTCCTCGATCTACAGCACCACCCGAGCCTCACTCCGCCCCTCATGTCGTCCAACTTCTCTCCTCCGCCCCGGCCCACAGACCTGCCTGACTCGAATCGACGGCACAAGCGCCGGAAGCTGGATTCTGACAGACTTGCACCCTTCCGAAGCTTTCGCTATGGAAAATATGGCCAGGTCGAGCAGGGCGATCTCAAGATGGAAATCGTCAGCTGTGATGGTGGCATGTTCTCCAACGAGTCGTCTTATGCCGCTGAAAACATACTCAAAAACGATACCTCGGTGTATTGCACCAAGGGAAATCGATGCAATATTGTTCTAAGGCATCAAGGCGGCACCGTTTTTACTCTACGGGAGCTGGTCATCAAGGCACCTGGGTCGATGAACTATTCACATCCGTAGGTTGCCACATGCGTTGCCTTGCGATACTGGCAGCGTTGCTGACTATGCACAGAGTGAGAGAAGGAATGGTGTTTGTGGCCATGACCCAGGATGAAGTGCTGAACCGGACAGCCCAGTATCAGATCCAGTACGCGCCATGCTCGAATGAGCCGAACCATGAAGGGACTTCGAGAGTTTTGCAGTCTATTCCAACTGAGATAATATCAGTCCAACACCATGAGAACGGTACTACAACCACGAGATCTCGACCGTCATACACATATCGAAGTACTGCCGACGATTACGAACCACGAACTCCACAGATGCCCCGGGAGTTCGCCTCAAATCTCCCCGACTTCCAAATTACAACTGAGTGCAGCGATGATGAAGAGGAGGAATATGAAGCATCTCGTCTCTACCGCCGGGCACCTGATCGCATCGGCTCCCTCCCATTCGAAACATTGGACTCTGATTCCGAAGAAGGTGGCGACCCATTTAACGCGGAATATCTTGACGATCATCAACCCTCCCACTGGCGTCTTTACAGCAGTGCTGCTAACATCAACGGCCCAGGCTTCTCCCCTCCCTCTTCACGCCGCCGCGACCGCGAGAGGGAACGAGAACATGATCGCTCAAATCGATCCTTTTCTCTTACTGCAGCCTGGGAAGCCCATGCTTCTGCCACCCAGGATGCTGTACGAGCTGTCGGCGGCGGCCAGCTCCTCTCACCTCACGCTCGCTTCTACATAGAGAAGAAGAAGAGCAAATGTACTATTCGCTTCGACCCTCCGGTGTCAGGTCGATTCATTCTCTTGAAGATGTGGAGTTCGCACCATGATCCTACCAGCAACATTGACATTCAATCCGTTTTGGCTCGAGGTTTTGCAGGACCCCGTTACTTTCCATCGATTGAGTTGCGCTGAGATTGCTCGTTTATATGAATAAGCGAAGAATCTGAAGCACAAAAGGCTATGGATTTTCTCGTACATAACCATGGCAATATACCCATTCAAAGATGCTGGCTAACCATTCTGTGCTTGGCGTCTTTGACCTGATTCATCTGTTGACTCATAAGTGGCCATACCTAAAGGCCGCAATGTCTACGGTGATCTTTAAGTCGCCTGGCGGAACACATTCGTAGTTCAAGTACATTGGTCAGAGACTTTGGCACAAAAGCAGAACTGAAAGACCTGGAGCAACAGTCTCGCAACAGGAAGACGCTGGATTTGGCGTAATGGCGAAGGAGTTTCTGGTATGATGGCATCTATTGGAAAACAATTTGACTATGTGGTAGCGGGCTTTCCTTGGGTTCAAGAGAATCTGGAATAGAGACATCTGCTACGAGGTGTTCATGACTGTACGACAACTTATGAACATGGACGCAAGGTTAGATGAAGTGTTATGACAGACTTATCAACAAGCATGAATGCCTATCTAGTTGGAAGTGTTGATACGCGTACAGGGGAAGTCCGTGGGCAATCAAAAGACAGAGTATGAGCATGTCGGCCTTCACTGACTTCATTTCAGGATCTGTCGCCTAGCATCCACAAATGCCTATGCATTATAGTTGAAGTGAGAGGCTGGTGCTTCCGCAAGCAAACAAATGACGATGATAGTGGAACCAATCAAAATGACGAAATGAACGAACCAGGAACCGGGCTGGCTGAAGCTGCCCAGGATTGTGACAAGAGTTCGTGCAACCTGTACGTAGCCTCATGGCTGGAATTGTGTGATAAACTTTTGTAATGTCCATAGGTACCTGAGGTAGCTGACCTATCACAGACAACTACCTAACATTATGTGGCCCAAAACGGACGACAAAAGACGCTGAGGGCTTTTCACTTTAGGAGGCGAGACTATTAGACATGACAGATTCTGTCTTTGGCAAAGGAATGGGTTATGCTAAGATTTAACTGTATTTGATAAAGTTTATCAGCAATTTGAGTTATCATGGCTTGGTATAAGGCTTTCATATGCATCTGTTGAACAGATAGATAGTTCATACTCGGATCTTCCGAGTGATTCGTTCAACGTGTTGCAAAACTCTTTGACGACATATATAGATCCCGCATAGTTACGGGCTCTGCAATCGTAGATGCATCTTGACGCCATACGGCAATCGACTCTGCTGATCACCTCGAATGACCACAAACGGTGGCAATCAAGTTCTCCAACGTGCCGGGCTTAAATTCTGTTCCTGTTCTAGGGCGAGCAGCCTATAGGTAGGTTAAGGGACCAGACATCCGAAATGGGAGAAGGAAATGGCCTGGACTCGCCAAGAAGCGGTCTAGGTTTGCACTGAATTCATGAGCTGAAGAATGTATATGGACGAAAAAGCTGGAGATGGGATAGCCAACTTTGCTTTTTTGCCTTTCTGCAGGTTCCCGTGCAGGGGGTACTGTAGAGAGGGGGGAGGAAACGTTGAAGCCGTCCGTTCGGGAAAAGCACCTTGGTGCAGTAGTGCAATGCAGGTGATACTGCATGAAATATGGGTAGCATTGACGCCTCAGTTACGGTTGGTATTGGCACGTTGTATTGGTAGGGAAGGGTTCAGTTTCAGGGTGTTACAGTGAGGGAAATTCACCCAAAAGAGCAAAATTGGAAGATCCCTGCTTTCAGGGTTCACCTAATATCGATTGAAACGGATTCCAAGGCCCAACCCAACCATCGCCTTTCTTGAAGGGCCATTATGACTCTACCTACCTAGGTACTTACTTACGTAGGCCAGACCCAGAACCAACCACCAGCTACGTCAAATCCAAACTCAAAACCAGAGCCAAACCCACGTCGATTTAACAACTAAAGTGGTTTCAGTGGCGCGTTTTTGCATTCCTCAGCGTTTAGGGATCAACGCTAGGGCGTTACCAAGCTCGGCTGACTTGCTTGTCAACATGTGGTAAGTGAGACACTATGAGACGAGATTGAGCATTGTCTTTTCCGGAATTAGTTTTCAAGGACAAACTGAACGTCTTTCTCAGAAATGTAGATACGATCATATTTTATATAGTCGTTCATCCGGAACTATATCTATAAGCAATGCACTAAACAAGTACCGATATAAACTGGTGGCTGCCCGACGACTTACCTGATCAGTACAAGCAAGTTTCCTTAGCCACTAAAAAACCCTTCCACTTCCGTCCACAGAACCCGACCCGACTGATTGAATCCACCATCAACTAGGTACTTGGCCCAACCATTCGCAGAGGGTCTTTCTACTGGCCGGCCACGCGTTGAATCCGTGGTGAGTGTTAAGGTTATCATATGCCGGGTTAATGCCTCTTTCACACTCATCCACAAACCTCGTTGCTTTCACCCGTCACTCTCTTCAACTATTGCTATTGCGCCTACGAACGCTCTACTCGACACGGCGATAACCAGAATCAATAAACAACTCTCCACCTAATATATCTCAATACGATCGTCAATACTAGCGTACCTTTGGCGTTGGCTCAACTGGGTTCCGTTGTTCTGGATCCCTGCTCCATCAAATCTCCCAGACCCCTTGGAACCGAAACGACAGCAATTATGCAGCCTCTGGATCCTCAAGCCCAGGGGGGGCTCGTTGACGACCGAGTTGCCGAGGAGGAGCATGGACAGTTCCCCATTGAATATCATTCGCGTTTGACAGGACCGAGCTCCCCTGGGTTGTATGGCTCCAGTATTCGCGCTTCGACCGCCCGGAGGCGAGCTGCCATGTCAAACAAACCCATAAACAACCATTTATCAGAAACATCACCTCTCCGTCTCTCCCCAGCTGCTCTCAGGACTCCCACCGCTCCTCAATCAACACCTCGCTCACCTCCACCTGTCGCTCCTCTTACTTTGGCTCCTCCATCAGCAGCTCATCATTCTCCCAGCTCTTCTGTGCGAACTCGCGATTCCGGATCCCATGTAGAACCTACTTCTCCCAAGCTTCAGTCACCTTTGCGTCATTCTATCAAATTCAACAATCACGGCCTCGACGTTGATTTTCAGCACTACCGGATCTACAGTGATAAACCTCGGGCACAGTCAGTCGATATGTCATTCACAGGCGATAACAAGAGGCCCAATGCGAGCAGAACTCGATCAAGTCTCCCCGCTGTTGTAGAAGAGCCTCCTCGAAATCGATTCCCAACTTGGTTTTCTCGTCCCAACGCACCAGCACCTATATCAACAGCTCTCCCGGAACGCCGACGCAGCACGTCATCTGCCTCCAAAGCACCAACACCAACTTCAGCTCGCTTCAACTTCTTTGGTGCCCTTACTTCTTCTACTTCTGCTACCCCCTCTGAGGAGCAAAACGAGGCCCTCATGAATCTGGATATTGAACAGGGCCTTTTCCCCAACGGCGTTCCTGTCGAAGGAACAGCATTCTCGCCTTCCGCTTTCAAGAATCTTCAGATGAATGCCACCGGACTGTTGAGCAAGTTCCAGGCTGCTTATGAGCAACAGACGACCGAGTTCCGGGAACTTCAAGCTGAGCGCGACCTTGAAGCTTCTAACAAGAGCGAAGCCGAACTTAAGGTTGAGCAGCTCGAGAAGCAACTCGAAGAACAGTCTATAATCATGGCAGAGCGTGATGCCATGATCGAATACTTACTTAGCCAATTGGTCCAAGAAAAAGACCGAGCAGATGGCACCTCAAGCGGCGAGAAGGAGAACATAACGTCCGCAGCTTCAATCGTGTCAGAGGATCTGGGTGTTGACGAGGACCGACTGAGGCGCTGGCGAAAGAGCACATCAACCTCATCTGACGATGAGAGTGTGGATGAAGTCAGCGTCTTTTCCCGATCACGGAGCCCAACCTTCTCTACTACTATTACAGAGATCAGCCCTATTGCAGCTCCCGCTGCTCAAACCAAGCCGGTTACTCTTGAACCTCCTCGTGCGGCACGAAACAGCGTTCCTCAGATGAGCCCGTTCCAAAAGCTCATCCGAGGCATGTCTAGTGAAAAGCCTAAGCCTGCAACTACTTCAACCTGCCTCAACTGTCAAGGACAAAACGCCAGCATGGCTTGGGACACAGTGAATCTTCTCAAGGATGAAAACAGGGGACTCAAGGACAGAGTGGAAGAATTGGAAACCGCAGTTGAGGGTGCTCTCGATGCTGTTAATGGTATCGGCTTATGACCCGATTCAAGCCGTGACCATAATCATGATGACCTAATGTGAAAATTTGGATGGGCATCCGACTGCATTGTCATACAAGAAACACGGGTTACGATAGCATCGTACTTTGTCGGCGTCTTCGAATGGGCTGATTTGTTTATTGGCGTATATGGGTTATAAAGCTGGATCGGGTATACAGCGGCGTTTTCTGGGCATTTGATACCATTCTGCATAGGTCCAAGGATCAATTTTACCTTCGTTAGCATAGAGGCAAGATAGTCTCGACAGATACCTTTACATTGCTTGAACCACAAGATTGAATAAGTCTTGAAAAAAATGATGAACTTTTTCTAATACCTCCTTTGTAATTATGGACTGATCAGTAATCACCGGATAGGAACATTGCTAGGGACAGGTAGTCTTGCTTGCCCTGGGCATGTGTTAAGATCCAGCGCACGAGAAGACTAGAGATCTCCCGTCGCAGGATTCCGAAAAGGCCAAGGTAGTTAGAGTGTTTCCTAGACCAGTCGATACAATTGGTCTGAGGTGTCAGAACTGGGTATATTCGACTTGGGATAAAGACTCGTGCCATTTGCTATATCTCTGGAAAAATTCAACAAGATCCTTACCAATTCAGAACAGACAGTGTGGAACATTGACATGTAGTTCATAAGTGAAAGCAGAAGACCTTTGTTTCGGCATTTGATTTGAACACGAATCGATCCCAACTTCTTTATATGAAAGCTTCCCTTCCGGCATCTCGACGACGACCTAAAATTTCACATGGCAAGTCATGTCGAGATTCACCAGAATTGATTGGGAAAGTGGGAACAAGTCGAAGTCGTTTGGAGCCACAGCCATTGCGCATTGTCCAGCGTTGAGCACTCGATCGTCCAGATATCGCAACCCAGTACTTTCAACGCTACAGCAACTTTACAGTAGCTTCACCGGGATATCGCTTATCGTTCCCTTCTTTGGATAATTCTTTTGATTGATAACTTCCGTAACCTGGTCGAACACCTTTCTTGCTTGACGAGGTATATGTACAAAACTTCTCCGCACCCAAAACATGTTCCATGTCTACTCGCTTCATCGTCTGCCGTTTATGTCCACTCTAGTGGTGCTCCTCGCCGTGGTGGTGCTCGTCCTCGAGGAAGAAGTACTCGTAGCCGCAGTAGGCAGTAAAGGCGACTGTCGCAATGCCGAGACCAGGGAAACCACTCTTGAGACGGTTCCAACGGGTGTAGGGGCCCTGGTATCGCCAGGCCTCACTGGGAAGGAGTCAGTACAGCGGGCCTCGGGTACGATGCAGTATTTAGCAATAGGTTTTCACGGACTTTCGCTCCCAGGGATCGTATCGAGGTTGACCGGTGGACGCTTGGAACGCTCGCATGTTGAAGCCGGTAATGTTGGGCTTGGGTCCGCCCGCGGCGGCTCGTAGTACTCTACATGGCGCATCTGTTAGCTCATAACGATCAATTGCATGAGGCAGTTAATCCAGGAACAGCTCTAGGGAATCACGTCGTACCTCGTGGCAAGCATCGTGAGCTGGAGGTGAGATTCTGGCTGGTGGTTGGATCTGACGACAAATGAAATGGGCGAATTGAGAGCGAGCCAATTCGACCTTAGTGATGCTGGCTCTCTTTCCCCATCACTGTGTAAAACTGGGGCTCTTCTTTCTGGTGCATACCTTAGAGAGAAGATCGGATCAAAGTGGCCGCTTCCTCCGATTTGACGCACGGACCACTTAATTCTGCCACCTCGAGCTCCTCATCTGTGGCCTCGATATTGTAGTCTAGAGAAAGCATGCCAGCAAACACTTATCCAAGCTTTAATCCACATTCTGCACTCTATTCACTAACTCTCGCCTAATAGACTAGGAAACAGCTTTTAGGGTGGGAAAGGTATTCGTTTTTTGTCGTTTGGCCGAGCTCCCTGGTATATATCTATCGTCACTCCTCCAACCCACTCTCTCCACCATTCGACCTAGTATCACATAAACCACCCGCCGACGCAGCCCTCACGTTACTTTACGAGCATTCGACAACGCCCTTCGCCATCGCAGGCACTCGATTGAATTTAAGCTGCGCAGGCCTCTTGAATATCTTAAAGTTACTTCAATGAACGGAGAATCTGGGGACAAGCCGTTGTGTTAGGGACCGCCGCAAATCATACCAACAACCCGACCTCATATAGAGAAGGATTCTACTGGTGCCATACTTCCCAGATAGCATCGCTCAGAAACCCAACCTCAGAAATCGCCCGAGTATCCTCAGAAACGCCAAGCCACACGTGGTCGAGGGCGAAACTCTTATCGCAGGAGAACCAACTATCGCAACAAAAACTACCACATGCCGCCGCCGCAACTTAGGGGCTTCGGCGGGGGGCCTGCTGTAGCAGCGCCGTATCACCAGGGTGGCTTCCCCTCTCATGCTCAACCGCAGGGTGGCATGCCGGGCGCAAACCAGTACATGAACGCCAATGCGCAGCTTGGACCCTTCTCTGCCAACGGAAATGCATTCACATCTGGCCTCAACAGTCTCAACGCCCAAGGGTTTGCCGACACAGGATTTGGAAGCCAGAGCGCAAGGATGGGATTTCACGGCCCTGCTGCCGCACTACAACAATCACAGCATGGACAGCTGCACCAGAACATGTTGATGGAGCACCCCACAATCAGGTCGCAGCCTAACAAGGGCAGGATACGGGAAGTGTGGAAACACAATTTGCATGAGGAAATGGCCGTGTTACGAGACCTGGTGGACAAGTACCCCTACATTGCGATGGTAAGAAACGTGGAGTAAAAGTCGGCTTCGAAGATGTACTGACCACTATGGAAGGATACCGAGTTTCCGGGCGTGGTTTCAAGGCCTATGGGAGGATTCCGAGGGAAGAGCGATTACCACTACCAATGTCTTCGAACCAACGTGGACATGCTCAAGGTCATACAAATAGGCCTCACATTCTTTAACGAGGATGGCGAAACTCCACCAGCGCGACCAACGAGCGACTTGAAACTTGGCGCAGCTGCGCAGAAGGCTGCGACTAATGCTCCTTTCCCTTGTTCGTGGCAGTTTAACTTCAAGTTCTCCATTACCGACGACATGTACAACGAGAAATCAATCGAGTCACTCCAGCAAGCCGGTATCAACTTCGAACTGCTCGATCGTGACGGCATTGATCCTCATGAATTCGCCTCTCTTCTCATCCCTTCTGGTCTGGTGTGCTTCGACAATGTGCGGTGGATTTCTTTCCACGGCGGTTACGATTTCGGCTACCTTACCAAGCTTTTGATCTGCTTGCCCTTGCCTAATGACGAGGTTGATTTCGATCACAAGATGAAGCTTTATTTTCCGACGACGTACGATGTGAAGCACCTTATGAAGCACGCAATCCGACTACACAACTCTGGTCTTCTCACACCCAACGATCCTAGTAGTGCTGAGATCCTACAAAAATTCGAGCATAAGTCAGGACTGGAAAACATCGCAGAAACCCTCAAGATTAAGCGTGTCGGTAATGCGCATCAAGCAGGCTCTGACTCCCTACTCACTGGAAAGGTCTTTTTCTCTATGCGCGATAAGATCTTTGCTGGGGATATTCCTGATGAGCACGTCGGCAAAGTTTGGGGTCTCGGGTTCCCTGACTCGAATACGAATGTCATGTCGATGATGAACCAGCAAAACAACAACGATGGCCAGACAAATGGCAACGGGCCTAGCACGCCCAACACTACAAGCGTTGGGTTGGCTACTACACCCGGACCCCAAGGCCACAATGGCATCCTCAACACAGGACCTATGACTCCTGGAGGAGGGGGTGGTGTATTCGGCAGTTTTGCTTTTGGTGGAAACCGATGAAGAACGAATCAGCGGGACCTGTTGATTTTTGAGGCTATTAAATATGCCGATAGTGTTAATGTTTTTTATGCCTCTTGATCTCACCCTTTATGCCATCCTCTTATACTTGTCCTCCTATGACCGTCCGTTTTTACCACAAAAGCGAAGTCTCGTTTTGTGTGTGAAACGAATCTTACGCGGCGTGATATCATGCCCTCTGATATTATGTGCGTCTCTACCTCTCGCTCCCACGCTTTTCTGCACGGAGTTTTCGCGTTTTTGACATTGAAAGTTGCAAGGGTTCTAGGGAATCAATGGGGAAAGGAAAAATCGGGAAAGACACGGCTGGAAGGGACTTACAGTGGTTTACGTGGGTGAGGTGGCGTTGGCGCCGCTACTGTATGCTGTATTGTATGGTTAACTGAGGAGTTGGCACCTGGAATTTGACGATTGTAAAGTTATGTTGATTGTCCTCATCGCTAATGTTGTTTATGCCGTTCAGGAATAACCGCGCTATGTCTAGAGCCGTGTGCTCGCCCAAGATATTGTATTGTACAATTGTATGAAGATCCCTTCACTGGATTTTGAAGAACAGCCCAATAACGCCCAAACCCAGTTACGCCACGTCAGTTTCGACAGCCCGTTTATCTTTATGTAATGTAGACCTTCTTCAAGGACTCGGTAGGGAAAACCTGACCTGTTCGCAAATCCCTGATTTTGTCTGTAGGCAAGCCGTTCTTCCTCGCCTGCGTTTCTAGACGATCCCTTCCGTAGACACTACCGTTGGGCAACAGCCTAAGATCATGCTCCACGTGACTCTGTGTGTGATGGGCATATGGCACATTGCGTGCGAGTTCATTGAGCTCCGTAGAACAGATGGGGCAAACGCCATGGCCGAGCGTCGAAGCAGCCGCTTCTGTAGCATCCGTTGAGCTAGTGGTGTGGCTCACGTTCGAACTCTGCGACGGATTTGCGGAGTGAGCATGGCACGCGGGTGTTTTTAGAGCCGAGAGACCGGAGGAAAGTGCAAGGTGGAGAAGAGGAACCGCAGGAAGGGCAAGGAGTTGATTATGAGTTTTTGTGAAGAGGTCGGCAAGCTCAGCCCAACGTGAATGTTTATAGAGCTCTCCGTACGCCATGGAGCCAGGAGGAAAGGCGAGCAGACCGCAAGCTTGTTCAACCTCACGACGAAACGTGGCCCGATAGGGGATGAGGTGCTTCTTTGCGTGGGCAATGGCTTCGTGAACCTTGGATGGAGACTGAGAGCGGACGAGTTCGATGTATTGTTGAAACCGAAGCATGAATTCGAGTTTACTCTGTAGAATATCAGTATAACAACTTGAGGTCTTGGAAGGGGTTTGACCTACATCCATCTTGCGAAGCTCCTTCTTGTTCTCGGTACACCATGCCAGAGCTTCGACAACACTCTCCTTCATAAGTGAATCTCGAATGCGGCTAGCAGCAACAAAAGTTTCGACGTCAACAAGGTCTTGGATGCCACGCTGGTCCGCCAACTCCTTTGCAGTCTCGTTGTACCCATGGCGGAGCAGGTAATCTGCCAAAAGCCGATCCAGCCGTTTCCTACTCCAGGTTTCGTATTTCACATCTTCCACGGAGTCCATTTTATATAATTCGTCGAGATGGGCGATGCGGGCCGCAGCCTGTGTATGCAAAAGAGCTTCCTCGGCTGCACTAGTAACTAGCTTGCGCTTCAGCCCGCGCATTCGGGTGATCATGGCGTCGACATTTTTAAGAACATCTTCCTGCGATGCGCGGCCAGATACTGCGGCAGTAGCAGAATCCTTCAGCAGCGTCTTGAGGGCAGTAGTGTCCTTCTCGATTGCGAAATGTGCAGTTCGAAAGTTCTTGCGGAGAAGTTCCGAGGGAAGACGGAGGAGTGGTTGGTCCTGATGTCGGCTGTCAGTGGATGCCTTTTGAGAGGCGGTGATGGCTCGGGTGGTAGACTTACAAGCAATAGGTGCTCGTCATGTTTGATCTGGGAGAGCTTGTGGTCTCCCATTGCGAAAATACACTGTTGTATTTGATACTTTGGCTATTAAGAGAATGGCTTTTGAGGTGGAAGGTCCACGAAAGGTGGAACAGAGGCCCCTGATAGTAGCGATTGTTTGGCGTTATCGTGAAGTGAAGTCAGAGTGAAGTGGGTTGCTCCAATGCAAGTCATGACGAGAGTGGAGTAGAGAGTGTGGAAGCGAAAGCTCAGAGAGGTAAGGATACGTACCTGCAAGAGGTTCACTCCCGTGCCGTTCGGAACAAGGGCGTGTGGGGCCCCGGCTGGATTGTGCAATCCCGCTGTAAGCGGAGATGAGAGTGTGTCAGTGATGAATAGATACCTATTTCTTATGTCGGTTGAGTGAGTTGGAGATTCAAGATTCACTTAACTAAACAATGTATAAAGAGTGGGGTGAGAATGAGTGTTTATGGTGCCAAAGATCAAGAACTAACTATGTATCAGTCTTGACTTCCAGGTTACTTTACACATGCTTGGGACCAGGCTGCAGGTATTAAGATTTGGTATGACAAGAAGCATTTGCTGATGCGAACTGTCATTGATCACCATGGACCCCAAAGTCGGTTGGCTGCATGAAAGAGGTATGAAGTAGCCGTGGCTAGACCAAGGCATTGGGCACAATGTCTCGAGATAAGCCCGAGTAGAGAGGCCTTAGGATCGCATCGTACATAATCGAATCTCGCTGTGACACCTGTTGTGGGTTGAAAGGACGAATTATGCTGCTTCAACAAAGCCAATATTGACTTGGTTGAAAGATGAACCCCACAAAGTGTTCTACAGGTCAAGCCATGATTCACAAATAATCGAGACGCCGCATTGTGTAAGATACCAAGTTACCTCCAGTACCATTATATCCATGTCAGTTCGAGTCAGACGAGCCAAGATCGGATCATCTGTTGCAGATATCTTATTAGGACGCAACCTGTTTCACTTCAAACAAGGCATCAAGTGATGTTCAGTCTAAAAGATGGAATCAGGTGATGAGTTGGTTGCCGGCTCCTATGACTTGATGGTGTGGCCCCTTGGGCGTCTGGAAGACGAGGGGTTTCCTTATTGGTCTGTGCTAGACAAGGACTCTTCCGCATTTGGGTCGAGGAAGCTGACAGTGGGAGGCTTATTCCTCTGTGAGTGAATTCGAAACGTTATTCGTGTGTGTGCCTCTGAGCTTTGTGGTAATTACAGCCTGTCTATCCTAACATGCAGAGTTGAAGCTATCTCTAACGAGTAGTTGAATTATATAAGTACTAGGTAGGTAGTACTGTAGGTAGGTACTTCTATTTATTGTGCCTGCCCATTGTTTGCTAACTCTTTCCAGATGGTTCGTTCTTTTATTGCACCTGCCTGGATGATTAGCTTCCCCATCCCCAAAGGTAACCACCCCCATGAGCATATGTGGCCCACCTGACCCTCCTATTGGTCAACCTCTTAAGTTTCCAGCAATATTTCTGCCTCAGGCCTCACTTAGCATTGCCCCCTCTTATCCGCGTCAAGTTATTTATCTTACCAGCCTCACCCACTTGCACGTGTTCACCCTCTTCCTCCGCCGCGTGACCCGACTCGCTCAGTGCCAGCTCCCAGCAAGAAGCGCCTATCCCATCCCAGTCCGGGGGACAGACAGCCCAGTCCAGAGATTCAATCTCCTTGTTCTGCCCTTTTTTTTGTAACATAAAAGATACTCGCGTCTTTATTCGTGCCGAACGCGTATCAGAACCTCAAGGCTTTCCCCCTTCTTTTTATTTTATTTTTTTTAAACTGAACTTGCCAGTATTGGTTCTGGGTAGTCTTGAAAACGCGAACTCGTCAACTGGACTCGCGCGATATCACGAGGTAGATCCCGCCAAACACGTGAGACGAGAAACTCGTGATCTCGCACGCCTCAAAGCACATGATCTGGAAGGTATGTCGCTTTCATGCATCTCAATCACTTCACGATACCTTCGTTTGATGATCTGCGCAACAATACATCTCTTTCTGCGTTTTGACCCTCCGCAAAATATTTGCGCACATTGACTTGACATTCCTTCACGAGATGATACATTTCACCAAGTGGTCGCGTCTTCAATCATCAATCACTGTCATGAGTTGGCATCGCTTGCTATCATTGCACATCGGCATGCTCGATAGACGACTCGATTTTGCGATGTAGTCATCCTGGCTAGACTGAATGAATCAGCACCAATCTGCGTTCCTTTCTATCCTTGCCTCGCTCGTGACAAATACCGCGTTTTGGTACTCGCTCACTCTCGCTTTTCGTCACCACCAAAGCTCAAGCGAGTTCCTTTTCCCTACGCCTATTCAGAGCATCAAGGCCTACTTCTGCGGCAATGACCCTAGTGCATCTCATGTCCACGTGTTGCAGATGCTAGAAATTATATATATTTTTTTGCTCTCTGTGATCGAAGCTGGAGCCTCTTTCTTCTTCGCACTTCATCTACCCATACTTGTCTTGGTTTTGCAACAGGCTTGTTCTAACTGTATCTTGTTCTACTTAGATATTGACTGATCGTCAACATCTCTTCTGTGGTCTCGTCATCATCAAAAGCTGCTCTCGGCCTTAAACTCGGCGAGCTTTTTTGATCGAACAGCCCCTATCCACCAAGCTCGTTCATTTTCGATCGCCATCTTATCGTTTGAACGACCGAATTATGGCTGAAGTTCTTGCCGAACAGCCGGAGCTCATGAGCCTCACCAGCTCCCCCGGCCAGAAGCGAAAGCGCGAATCTGGTAGCCCTGACTTGTCGAGGAATAAGCGCCCTGCGCCAGCTGCCCACATGTCTACCGATGCGGCCTCGTTTATCGACAGCGCCATGGAGAGCCATGGCGTGAGTGCTAACGGTGTTAATGTCGCCGACTTCAACGCCCTGCAGCAGGCTACTCAAGAACATGATCATCCCGATGCCCCTGATCCTACCAGTGCTACCAGTACTGCCCAGGCTGCTCTTGGGATGTATCCTACCTTGCATGTCCCACCTTCGACAGAAGAGCAGTTTGCTGCTCAGGCAGCGACTGATCCTGACCACGGTCACGACACATCCTTCAACCCCGATGTGACGCCCTCAGTCGACGGCATTATGGAACCCCCTCAGGTGGCTCCTCCCCAGCATCAGCATACGCCCCCCAATGGTCTTCCACATGCGCCTCCGCGATACAATCCCGCCGCTCCTAACCCTAAGCCTACCGTTGGTTCAGAAGAGTGGCACAAGATGCGAAAAGATAACCACAAAGAAGGTATGGTCAAACGTCCCTATGTCTCCTTCACATTAGCTAACTGTATCTAGTGGAACGTCGCCGACGTGAAACAATTAATGAGGGCATTAACGAGCTCGCCAAAATTGTCCCTGGTTGCGAGAAGAACAAGGGTTCCATTTTGCAGCGGGCCGTTAGCTTCATCTCACAGCTGAAGGAGAATGAACAACAGAACATTGAGAAGTGGACGCTCGAGAAGCTGCTTACGGAGCAAGCTATAACAGAGCTTAGTGCTTCCAATGACAAACTCAAGCAGGAGTGTGAGCGTCTTTATCGTGAGCTCGAAATCTGGAAGCGTGTGGCTCAGAATGCTGGCCTTGAGCCGCCCCAGCCCAAGGAGGAGAACAACACTGCAACTACCTCGAGCTAGAAGCCCCTTCTCAGCATTGACACATCCTCCTGTGGCACACATGAACCGGTTTTAACATATACCCCTATCTAATCCTGTCTTCTGCGAATATCGTCTTCGTAAATATTGCCAGTCAGCTCGGTTGTGTTTTCACTTGCTACTTGTGCCCTGCAGGAGCACTTTTCTCATGAAGCCAGGGGATGAGCGGAGTATCACGAAGGGCCCTCTTTCTTGATGCACATGGGTAGCCTCCTGGTTGTCATCAAGTTTTTCTTTTTGATTTGATAGTTTTAAGTAGCTTGGCGTTGGTGGATGGATTTATTCTTAGGTCAGTTGAAGGTTGAGGTAACCGATCTGCTTTAGGGTGCAGTATGACTCGATAGCATGAGTGTTGAATTGAGTGGTAGATCTTCTTTCTGTGACGTGTTTTTCTAGTCATTCTTGGCTTATCGATGAGTCTGCTGCGGCTGCAACGACAGTGAATATGACCGTCCAGACTCTCATATCGCGTGATCTTTACTATCGATTATTGGGAGAGCTTCTTGAAATAGAGCTACCAATTGAGGACACGATTTGGTCTATTAGGGAAACGTTGTTCGGGGCCATGAACAGCCTAGAAATTGGTGAACACAACCACTTTTTACTCCAAACTATCCCTTTTACTGAGTTAATACTACTCCGCTCGATACCCCAGTCGTCCCATGCAACACAGCATTCACAAACTTGCATAATAAGTGCTTTAACCTTCACTCATGGTTTTTTTTGTTCAGAGTCAAACCTAACAAACTGACCGAAACATACCCAGTTCCCCTGCAAAACAAGCAAGCACAGGCTGGAACTTGATTAAGAATTAATTCGAGCCGGCCAAATCGCTCCTTTCCCAAGAATCCTATGTTGAATGACTAAGGTTGCAGAATCGACCCGAGCACAAGTCAATCCTCGATGGAAGCCCTCAACCTTCTAACCGTATTTCATGAGCCCCAAGGAACTGCACGCACATTGATACAGTGCAATATGCGTTCCACGGATTTGTTCGCCGCCATAATTCGTTGTCACGTTTTGTTGATCATTAAAATAAGAGAGTCGTAGTCGCTGCGCCTTTACAGTAAGCATCATGTAGCCACAGAACGAAGTGGCCACTACCTGGAGCATCCTGATAGATATCCAGGCGTAGTGAAAATGCACATATTGAACATGCCAATTGGAACAGCCAGCATATGGATGATACGAAGCTCTTCAAAACCCAAACAAGCAACACGACCAAGCACAAAAGTCAAATATGCCATTCCGAGATTGTCCTTGAAAATGTATTTTGGGTATCGAATCATATGACAATCATAACCGCCCACCATCCGAAACAATAGCCAGGTATGAGTGTGGGTGCCGATGTTGGATGGATTTGCAACTGAGAAACGGCGAGACCGTCATGAGTAGCATGACCGTCCTCCGAGCGACCTGTGCTGTGTAACCAGGCCTTTCGTCCTAGTGATCTATAACCATGTAAAAAAACACTTGCATATTCCGCCCATACATAAGAAGGTAACGTGGATTAGCGGCAAATATTGTGACTGTGTTAATGCATGGCGTGCCGAGGCACGTCGTCGACTTTCACACCGGGAAGTCCCCGGTTATCGTGTGACATGTAATCGTAACCTTGGGCAGGATGTACTTGGGAAGGTTGCGGCACATTGCCTGTTCGGAACATAGGGGGCTGACTAGGATCATATCCACGGGTAAGCCCTTCGAAGGAGGCGTTCATGTAGGGCTGAGCCTGGTTCATAGGAACGCCAGGGCTGACGAAGGTTGCCGCTGGTTGGCTAGGCGGCTGCTGTGTAAAGGTGTACATGGACGACGAATTGGGCGCCGTGGATCCAGGCTGCCATTGTTGGGTGTACATTGCTGCACCATTCTGGCCTCCGTACTCTGAATGAGCACTAAAGATGGAGGCCCGGCGACTGGTATCGTGTGCAGGAGGTACACCCATATCCATAGTGAGGTTGCCACCAGCAGCGTGCACTGCGGATTGGCCATTAACTGGCATACCGGTGTTTTCAACGAACGAATGTTGATCCTGCGGTATCTCCGGCATCGTCGAGGGAGTATACTGGTTACCCCTTACAGGCAAATCTCCGCCAAGGAACGGTGTCCCATGAAGTGATGCGCCTGCGTTTTGGCTGTTCGATGAGGGCATAAGTCCATGGACTGCTGTCAACTTATTTGGCGGCACATCATGGTCGTCTTCTTCTTTGAGAATGGGTCCATGATCATCGTTACCCGATACGTACGATTCGGGAATCTTGTCATCTGCCATCACAAAGACCTCGGTGGTTCCATCTAGATTGCGTTAGTGTGTACTCGTCTATTCACTAACGTATACTTACCGATTTCTCCTTTCTTGAACCTTTCTTCCTGCTTGGCCACTTTAAAGATTTCGTTCAGAAAGGGGCGTTTCTTTGCGTTTGCAGGGTTATCCTTATCTGCGAAGAAACCTGACAGGGCCTCGATGGTGATCTCTTCCAGCTTCTTGACGTTGAGTTTCAACTTCTGGATGTCGGGGTGTTGCCTCTCGTTGGGTTCTATAATCATTCTGAGAATGTGGTTCAGGAGATGGACTCGTTCTAGTTTGATAGTGTGTCAGTAAAAGGGCACACCAAATCGTCAAATAACAAGGATGAGAATTACCTCGCTTGTAGAGATGGTCTGGCTCTTTGTGGCGAACCTTATCTTCCTTGGTAGGGCCCCAGGGCTTTGGCCACCAGTCGGGCGCTTTCTCGTCACTTCCTGTGTAAGGATGCGTGGATTGCTTCTTTGGCTCCACAGCTTTGACCCATGCCTTTGCCATGAGCTTACAAGCCGTCTGTTGGCAGTTCTTGAATCGCAGCTCATAGAAGAGGCCAACTTCACTGGCGTTTCCAATCTTGATACCCTTCCTTATCGTCGTTGCTACCGTCATGGGAACATCGTCGTCATCAACAATAGCATGCCGAGCCCGTGGTCTCTTCCGACCCTGTCGTGACGGCATTTCCCAGTCGTCAAATTGAGACATTCGCCGACGTTCCATCATACGATTTCGTGGGAAATCCATGGGCTGTTTGTACCCGTCGAAACTGAAGTCATCGTTGAGTACGGGACTCGCTCCTAAGTCATTGGTTAGCCCCAAGAATATCCTAGGATATCAAAATGGAAATCCACCAACCAGAATCCAACCGGTCCACCACCTTTAGGTACTTCTCCATGTCGAAGAATTGCTTCTCATAGCCACTTCGAACTCCTGGAGTGCTAGGACCAGAGAAAGTCTGGGGGCTTCCATCGTCCATGACCACAACCAGGAAGTATCGCCTGGCAGATATCCCACAGGATTGCCGGAGGGCTTCGTCGATTGACTATATTTCCAGGTCAGCGAGTACTCGGGCATTGAGCATTTGATAATACCTACAATTGGAGGTTGCCGGCGGTGAATATCTTGGGTCTCCGGAAACCGATTGTCGTCAACTGCATCACCAACGAACCTTTCAGGTACATAGGAGGGGTGAGGATAACGGGAGAACGACTCCCTCGACCACTCTCTGACCATGCTTGCGGCTCGCTGTCCGTAGAGTTTATTGAGAGTAGCCGTCGACGTTTAGAGAAAGCGTAGCAAGTCGCAGAGCAACTACGAGAACGTAGGCCGCACCCAACAAAGATCAAATTGAGTCTTCGTGTGATGTCGATACTTGTTAGGGATTAACGTTTCTTTGAACCCCGAAGTATCGAAGATTATATCCGTCTGTCGTCAACCGAGTCGTGTCGGATAGACCGTAGCGACCGGTAGAGCGATTCCGTTGCACGGAATGTCCAAGAAATAAACCAGAATTGTTTCAACAAATATTACACTACTGGACCATATCGTAGTAGTGGTTGTCCAAATTTCCAAGAGCGCCAGTAACTTATCTGAATAGCGAGCTGTGTAGATAGTGGTCGTGACAATGTATGTATTGTCGAGTGGTGCTTTCGCCAAAGTGTTGTATAATGTGCAAGTTGCCAACAAGTTGATAGACAAGGGACGGATTTATGAAGTTGGATCCAGTTGACTTCGCCTCCAGCCAGACTACTCCGGGGGGGTTGCGGCTCAGTCTACTTGCAAATGGGTTCGGGAATAGTGTGGGTGTGGTGGAAGTAGAACGTGTGCCGGGGGCGACGTCCTTCAATTAGTATTAACAAGAACAAGCCAAACCCGGTGGTTTGAAAGTCAGGGCTGGAAATGAGATTGCTTCGCGAACCAGATAGCTTACGAGTTTTCGTCCCGAAAAGCAGCACTGTACAGATCTTCCGAGTCGAGTCGAGTCGATGCACCAGATTAGGAATTGGTATGCCACTGGAATTGCATGCGCTGTCGAATATTCTCAGCGAAGGTAAGTTGGTGGAGGCTTGCAGTATGTCTAGCGCTTCATGGACAGATACTAATCAAGATATGTTTTGTACTCCAAGAGAAAGGTCAAAATCCACGTCGCAGCCCACGAGATGGTGAGTGATCCGTGTCAGGGTTTCTGTGGTGGCGACGGTCCCTTTTCGACGACAAAGTGTTTATAAGTCTTGGTTGAGGTTGAAACGGTGCATCAGTCTTAGGGGCAAAGAATTGATGAAATAATAGCACGAAATACAAAAGACGGTGCAAACACAAAAGTGAACTGAGCGGCAGATTTTTGATCGCGAGAAAGAGGGCGAGCTTGATATGACGAGGTTGCAGAATGGGAAGATGGTGAGCCGGGGATTGAGGAATAGGTCAAGGTAAGGCCCCCGCACTACCTTCTGTAGATCGATGTTGTCTCTCTTCTCAAAGCTTTTGCTCGGATGAGACAGCTTCCCGTGCCGTCTCTATCCTAGGACGGGCGGCTCTCAATCCGCAAGAAAAGAAAAGAAAAGAAAAGACTACTGTACGGATAGGATACCTGGTGAATGAATTAGAATGGAAACAGACAGGGACAAGCTAGGTATGCTAAAAAGCACACACACCAGATGAGTTGTAGGGATCAAAGACCAATGCTTGTTGCCTGTGTGTAAGTCTCCGATCTCAGGCCGTTTCTACTGTGTGTCTGTCTGGCCAAAGGATGGGATGGGACCAGGGGGCAAGGGGGTGCGAATGAATATACCTTGAAGCAGAAATTTATGAAATGCAGCACCCAGCTACGGTGGTGGTGGTGGCGGCAGCAGCTCGACAAGAAGAGCATTCAGCTATCCTATCGCCCATGAGAAACCAGAGGGTGACAGGGCCATTGTCGCACAGTACGGGGATAAGAGGGCATGACGCTAGCCCGCCAAGGTCAAGAAGGTCTCAACTTGAGCTGTTCATGATAGTGAATGCCAATCCCCCATGTCAAGGGTGCCGAAGAGCAGAGATGATGGTTGGCCTACGCGTAGCTCTGACACCCCCACAAAGTCGACGGGCCCGAATGTGGTGGTTCTGAAAGGGACAGGGCGTAGGAACCAAAAGGCATCGAATCAAGAGCTGTTCTTGTACAAGAGACTTACATGGTCCCATATGCCGTCGGGAAAGCTACAAGTGCGTACGCAGCCATCAGGACTATGCTTGCAAGAGTAAGATGAATGCTCAGAAAATAATATCTCCCGTTCTGCTCTCACCTCAACCGGCCTGGACAGGGATTCTGTTGACGATGGCTGAAATGGTGGGTCCCAAAGCGAGGGCTGGATAAACAAGCCCAATCAATAGTTGCTTTGGAGGACAAAAAGTCCAGGAAAGAGCAAAAAGTAATACCCCGGGCCAGACGTATGGCTAGGGCGAACCGAATAAGCCAGTGTGTATGTGTGTATTGTACTTTTCTACTTCGTACTAAGGTGAGACACAGAGCCTGATTAGTAGGCCAGTTTTCGAGCCTGCCGGAAGCACGAGAGAGATCCGAGAATGCTGCATTTGACTGGTTGTGTGTCTGAACCCACTGTCGTATTGCATCATTTGCTCTGGGTCTCGTTTCTTTTTTCTTTCTTTTTCCTGCCTTTACTTTTTGCCGGCCGGTGGTTTTGAAATCAAGACTAATCATAGGTGATTTGAATACAGTGCAGGACCGTTGAGGATTTTGCCATGAGTAACCGAGACTTTTTGAGGATTTGGCAAGGGGGGTCTGGAACTTCGAAGCACAACATGGTGGCTATGGGCCCGAACAAGTAATCAATGTAAGTAATTGCCAAGTCGCTGATTCGATGCGGTGAGTGGGAATGGTGACATGATGTGCCCTTCTCCATTCTCCAGAAATACAGGGTTGGGATCATCTGGATGGACCTAGAATTTCTCAGGAACCGTTCGGATAGTAATTTGTCGAAATATATGGTAGTAGATCTCGATTCTTCACGCATCTGCTGTACCTCTTGCATGTCTAGCAGACGATATCAGTGCAGTAAACCTTGAGAGCTTATTAGCTATGCCATGTATCCCCAGGATCTACGTACGTATCAGGCCAGAAGCTTACGGCAAGCCGGATACCTCCATCCATGTCTCTCGCCTCGTTGTTGGCTGAGGCAGCTGCGTTGCTAGTAATTAGCCACTGGATAACACTCAGGGCTTAGTTACTGAATTTGTCTCGGTGGTCAATATGGGTCTCTTTCTTTGGTTGTTTTGAGGGTCATGGGCTTGAGGAACTTTGCTCAAAACGTGCAACCCTGCAGGACTGGCCCATGCACTATCTCCCAACCGAGTACAGTATTAACCAAAGAGTTGAAGGCGACAGCACTGGATGGTAATGGCAGCAGCAGCAGAACCGAACAGGACAGGACAGTGCTGTTGTATACCGTATCGTACCACACTGTAGTAGTATGCTGGTTGAGGAACTTGTAGTAGGTACTAAGGCTGGCCATATGCAGACGAGAATTGACCATCAGCCTCAAATGAGATCTCAGATCAATCACAGTTAAGATGGGATTTGGTAAGAAATGACGAGAGCAGAGTACCTACCTAAGCAGAGCTTATCCTAGCCCAGCCCAGACCAGCTTAGCCCAGGCGACAGGCAAGCAGCACACAAGAAGCGAAGGGCGAGACTAAAATCCTGCGGTTTCGGCTCATGTGGACAAAACTTCCAGCGGGCCAATCCTGTCAGGTCATCTCTGGGGTGGCCCATACCTACGTCCTGCCCTGAACCTGAAAGTTTGTTCCTGCAACAGGTAACCTAAAAACAGCCACATGTGCAGCGATGGAAAGTGCTCCACATGGACCAACTGAAGGACGGGCTGGAAGGTACCTAGGTGATCGGTCCAGACTACCTGCCATTCTGCCTCTGTACATACATTCTATCGCTACAGTAGGTAGTACCTAGGCTAGGTAGAGTATTAGGCTAACTGGACAGGGAAGTCGCGGCATGTCATGGAGGGAACCTCTATTACTGGCGGGAAAGACCAAAGAAGCGCTTACCACTGTCACTTATGTCCGGTGGAATTCCAGAGACCGTCATCACACGCCAGCACCGGATCACTTTATCCAGGTATACCTACAATGTCGACAAACACTCGCACTGCAATCCGTCCAAGCGCCCGCAATCTAGCCACTATCACACCAGTACAGTACTAGCTGCGCTGCGCTCCGCAATCCCCAACGAGGATCTACAATTCTTCCGCGCAGTATTCACCTGAAAAGGTTTCAGCAGTCAGAATTGGCTTCTCGGCCGAACCAGCCTCCCACCTACTATGTACGGACAGGACGACCTAAACTTTGGACGATGTACGGGTGGGACGCGAGCGGTACGGCTCGGCTCCTCTGTTAGCCTTGCAACCTGCAGTCCAGCCCAGGTCAACCCCGTCAGTCAGATCCGCTCGCGTTGCGCATCGCTTGCTAGCTCGGCTTTCTCGTTGCCCTTTTACCTACTCAAAGAAAACATGCCCCCATCTTTTCCAACTCAAATTGTATTAGTACCTCGCTGCTCTAGGAAAAGCAACATGCGATTTGTGCTTGGTTCCTTGGCAGGCCAGCATTCGTCGCCACCAACTGCCAGCTATTAAATGTCATTGCGCTTTTGCGAACCCTACATCCAGGTATTTGGCCTCGCGCAAACTCACTTGCATTTCCAGCTGCAACTACCAATATAGTTAGCAAAAAGCAAACGTTCTTCAACACTGTTCAGCATCTGAACGGCTTCACATAGGCACGAGTCAGTGCATCCCGAATCAAGAACTCTTCTACTGTACAACATTACACGCCATCGCTCCGGTTTTTTTATGACATGAGTCGGGGAGCACTGACCAGCTTAGACCATTTGCCAGTTCACTCCATTACAGGGACCACCGGCAGCTCCATCGACAGGGAGCGGGAAGCGCATACACGCAGGCCTGACAGGTACGTCTGCACGCTCGTTGGGCGGTCCCAGCACGGTCCTAGCACATCGTCTACAGGGATTGCACAGTGTATAAATCACCACCCTCGACCCGGAAAAGCTACAGCTTCGTTATGAAGTATAGACGTATATATATCATAAGTACAGAGTTACTCTCAGAGAACGAAGTCACGCAAAAGCCTAATCGCAAGTTCAAAAGGAATATCACGAATATGCCCTCTACACCCCACACGACTATCCTGGAGGCTGTGAGCATCACAACGGATACAGAGGTGGGGAAGAAGCAAAGGCATGCTAGCAGTCCTGCAATTCATGGCTCAGTCAAGGGCTAAAGAGAATGTAACTGTGGCGCTCGGGGCGGCCCTTGTCTGTAAGGATGCCGTTGCTGTTGGCAATGCTTATCTGGAATTGCAAAGTTACTGGGGGCTTTTCTATCTTTTCAGCCTTGTAGGTGACCATGTTCCCTCTTCGCCATGTCAATCTTACCTACATAAGGGCCGCCCAACGCAATAAAAATTAAAGACAAAAAGGCCGCAGGAGAATCGCGCATGCGGATCTTTGCCGCCTGGACGCAACCGCAACATTTCCGCGTTTTAACCATGTCCCCAAAAGCAATTATAGATCCCTCGAGAGAACTGCACTAGGTTCTCATTTTCTTTGACAAACTGAACAGCCAGACCAGCCCGTCCAGTAGTTATGCCTACATAGGACACGCACTTCCCTCTTTGCCTTTCCGTGTCTCATAATTGCAGGCCAACCCCGCATCAGCAATAAAGGCGTCTCACCTATCCTCAGAAACAATACGGATAAGCCATTGCTATAATCGCAAGTCGGTGGGGAAGGCTTGCAGTTCAAACACCGGCACCCAGTCAGTACGGCCAGCCCCAATAGAAGCCAAGAATCAACACCCCCACGTACTTTACGGCAGGCTTTGGTTCCCATGCTTCGATTCAGACGGGGATCGATTACGACTGTATGTACACAGTTAACGTCATCGGCCGCTTTTCGATCTCATCAGTTCTCACAGGGAATCCTAGTGTGTGGTTGGTCAATTTCATTGGATAATAAAAGCAGGATGGCTTCCAGGTATCGAGAGTCAAGCATCCGCGACGCCTGTATTGGTCGCTTCTACATCGTACTCTTGAGCCTGGTTGAGCACAGTAGGCTATTCCGCCTGTCCTGATGGTGTCGTCGAATCGCGGCCGACAAGGAGCATGTTTCATAACGGAGCATCGGTCCTTGGATCAACGCAATGCTTGATGATTGATGCGGCTCAGCCAGCAATGCACCTATTTTCACAGTCAAACTTCGCATCTCGCTGTTCGAACAGCCACTGGACACCAGTGCGTTTGTCACAATATCACTGAGAAAATTATCAGGCTCCGGAGACATTCCTTACGATTGAGACCCCTCCTTTCTGAGACAAATGTTGAAGCCGAAGGTTTGGCTGTGACAGCCTCCTGAAGCATTCTCAATGTTATCCCAACATTGAGCAAGCCAACCGCCTCGCACGATGCAGATAAAGCACTTATGCAGGTGCTAGACTATCTCCTCGCCTCTTGAAGATTCAGTAGAGCGTAGCGAAAGGTGTCCGGGCTGAGTTCCGCCTGCCCCGTTCCTCATCTTATTGTCAGGCGTACAACGCCCCTTATGTGTTCACCATCACTGTCTGTCTCACTTTTTGAGGCTTGGAAGCTGACACATGAAAGACAGTTTCAACATCTGAATCTCATAGTGACTCTTGGCAAGTCAGGCTTTTCGTCACGGGCCACCACTCTGGGACTATTGTCTACAACGATTCCTAACATCATGCTGAGTCAACCAACACCCGGCCTACCAGGCTTATGCCCCTACATACTCTAGGTACATAGTTGCCACAAGTATCCCGCTTCTCCCCTTGATTCAAAGACATATACACGAGGTTTCTACTCGGTTCATCGACTGATTAATACGTCTGTTTTCAACGCAACTTCTGTTATAGTATCAAATAGGCGTCCTACTGAGGCAGATCCGTGCCGAGTTCAAGTGCGTCTCCTGATCAAATACCTTCAACAGCCAGCATCTTCACTATAGAGCTTAGGTGAGTAAACTGCCTCTGGGATCGCATAACAATAGCACTCTAGTCGGAGAGAATCCACCTGCGATTCAAATGAAACATACCTACGCATAGCCCAGGCCATTCAGCACGCGGGATACGCTCACTCAACGCTGTGCGTACGAACACATTGCTGCCACTGGGTCTATTACAATTCTCGGGAGTGAATACAGCGAACTCATGAACCAAAATCCATGATCTCGACTTCGGTGTTTTCTTCCCCCTAGACATTATAAGATGTCGTCTATTAAGTTCCATAAGCGACTCCGTTTGCTTAGCAAACAATCAGACTAGGAGTCGCAAACCCTGGAGGTGACGCCATCAGTTTCGGAGAAATGGTCCCGGTGCTCTATCCGTTCAGGAGTCAAAAAGTTCAGCAGTGGATGTTGAACTCTGCATAGACTTGCTGAGCATGTGTCCTTTCAGTGTCATATGACCTTTCAACGACGCAAGTTCCAATAGCTGTTGTTTTGCTATAGCACACCTATCAGCAGCTGAATATTTCACAATCCAAAGAGGGAGAGAACTTCTCTCGGCGCCTTTCAATGGCACCTTACGTTGTCAGCAGTGGGTCACCGTGTTAGATACACTGTCCGGCATATACGGGACCATCATCCGACTATACCGGTACTGTACCGTGGCCACCCCAGTATGTAACGTGTCAAGTCTTCCTTGTCATTTGGGAGTCCTTTCAGATTCGTCCGTGGGTGCCAACCAGGGGTTATCGATCCCTGCCACCTCACCACCTCTTGCCCCTTGTCGTCGGGGATAACCAGCATGTGCTGCTGCGCACGGCCGTTCTGCTTAGCCATCCACCGTCAGTGTAGGCTTCTCTTCTCTTTCGAGTGGCTCGCCAGACATCTTACATTTACTTTTTGCATGAGGCAAATCTTAAGGGGCGCGTATGCGTCTGAGAGGGCTACTCTGATACGTCTCCTCGAGATGTTATGTGCCTCTCGGTCGCTCAACGCGACGAATTGTAGCTACCGTGTCTGACTGCGCAAACCTGTAATGAAGCATGTAGTAACTCCGTCTCTTTTATTCCGTAGCATCTTGACTACTCTTGATCTTTATATACAATCTTGATTATGACCGGTCCGAGACCAGATGCATGCCTATTCTAGTTCCAGGCCAGCCTGTTTCATAAGTCCGTAGAAAACGCCTTGCTTTTTCACGAGCTCGGCCGGACTATCAAACTCGACCACCTCACCCTTATCAAGCACCACCACACGGTCACTGTCGAGGATAGTATTTAGACGATGGGCTACTGTGATGATGGTGCGGTTTGCGAACAGGGGTGACCGGAGGGTACTCTGCAGCATTGCGTCCGTCTCAACATCGACGGCGGCAGTAGCCTCGTCTAGGACAAGGATATTGGATGGAGTAAGCATTGCGCGAGCGAGCGAGACCAGTTGTCTTTGGCCTTGGGAGAGATTGGAGCCTGTAATAACCATTAGCCATTGAACATGTGAAAGTTGGAAGTATGGCTGAGAGTCCAAAAGCCAGGTTGCCGGGGTTGCTTCACTGGGAGAGAGCAGACCACGGGACTTCATCTTCATGCGGGGCATGCATTAAAGCACATCTCTTGTCTTCCAAGTGTTTACAGAAAAAAGACTGCTCATTATCGAAGGCAAGGGCCAGATGCCTGTGCACACCACATCCGATGAAGCCAGGGCATGTAGAACCAGATGCTCGGGTGACCGGTGAGGGAGATCGCAGACCGGTCAAGAAATGCCGACAGAAAGCGCAGTGAATGCCGTGCGTTGACTTACCTCCTTCGTTAATCTTGGCCTCCAGGCCACCATCCATGCTTGAAACGTGGTCCTTCAATCGAGCGTGCTCTACAGGGCTATGTCAGCAAATGTTACACAGCATATAATGACAAAAGAATCGCTTTTTTCAGGCGGCGCGTGGCCGAAGTAGGGTCGCAATGCTGTGGTTTACTCACCAAGTACACTCCAGAGCTCAGTGTCGTCATGGACGTGTCTAGGATCGAGATTATCCCGGACAGTGCCTTCAAAAAGTGCTGCATCCTGTGGAATGATGGCTAGTCTTCGGCGCAGATCGAGCAAACCGATAGACGACGTATCGACATTATCAATGCCGATGTGGCCCGTTGCTGGTTCAATGAGACGGAACAAAGCGAGTGTGAGAGATGACTTGCCCGCCCCGGTGCGACCGACGACGCCGATCTTCTCATGCGACTTGATGTCAAGGCTGATATTTTTAAGCACCAAATCCAGACCCTCTCGGTAACGTGTGCTGTAGTTGACAAAATCCACCTCTCCCTTGGCAGGCCACGAGACGGGAGGTCGGTTCTTAGCGATAATTTCGGGTGCCTCGCTGGGTAGGGCTGCGTATTCAAGGACACGCTCCACCGACACAATGTTAGTCTCGACCTCTACAGTTTGTCTAACAATCCAGTTAAGGGAGGTGGTAATCTGCAGAGCATACGACATGGCAAGACCGACAATGCCAGGACTGAGGTGTGCGCTGCCGGTAACAGAGATAATAGAGAAGCCGGCAGCAGCTAAGATAACAATAGCACCAATGAACTCAAGGCGAACGGCGAGCCAGCGATTGGCGCTGATGGAAGGGAAGTAAGCACGGAGGTTGGCATCAACTCGCCACTCATTCTCTAGCTCGAATCGCTGCTGCTGTCGGTATGCCCGAATGGTTGAGATACCGCCAAGGGATTCCTGGAAGTGTGCATAGATGGGACTGCGGCTCACGCTGTCAAGTCGCTTGAGCTCACGAGATGTCCTTAGGTAGTATCTTTGAATGAAGTAATAAGCGAGAGCAAGAGGAATGATTAAAGCGATAAAAGCCGGTGTTGCGACTGAAATGACGACCAAGGTGAAACCTGATCGAGCGGCATTGACAAACAGCATGTTGAAAGTCCTAGCCAGGACCTCGTCAACACGGTAGATGTCACTGGAGAACTGTTAGTATCTGGTTCCGGAGAGCATACGCCATCTACTAACCTAGAAAATCGATTCAGGATTCGTCCAGCTGGTGTCGTGTCGAAGAAGGACATGGGAGAGCGGAAGATGGCATTGGCCATGCGCTCATGCAGCTTTCGAGATGCCTCAATGGAGCAGAAAATCCAGAGAATCAGAGTCTGAATAACAGTGAGAGCAGAAGCTCCGATACCAAATGCAAAGTAGATTCCGATGTACTTGCCGACGTGATCGTTCGAGTTGGACTTTTGGTTTCGCTCTGACCACTCCTTGAGCCAGACGGAACCACCAATGTTTGCAGTCTGCGAAGCGAGAAGCATAAAGAGGTAAAGAGCGACAGCATAGATGTTGTTCATCTTAGCATATTCGCCGTAGACGGACCACTTGACCTTGCCTTGCTCCAAGTGCTCCTTACTCTGCTTGGTCTTGGAAGAACCACCGATTTCCTCATCCGTAAGCTTGCCTCGGGGACCCCTGAAGCTAGCAGTACTGGCACGACGAAGAGTTGCCATGCTGCTTGAGCGAGGTTTAGCGCTAGCACCTGTCTTGATAGGGGCCATTTCCGGAACTTGTTCCTGAGCCTCTTCAAGCTCCTCCTTGGCGTGACCGGCGTCGGGCTCGATGATTGTTGCGGCCTTGCTGCTTGAAGCGCTAGAGCTGGGCTCACTGCTGGCACTGTCAGATTCGTGTCCGGCAGTCTTCAAAAGCTCGGCGACAAGACCCTTCTGAGCAACCAATTCTTTGTATGTTCCTCGCTCGATGATTTGTCCATCTTTGAGCAAGCTCACGTAACTAGCCTGGCGGAGAACAGCAATAGCATTGGTAGCCAGGATACGGGTCTTGGAGGCAAGGAGACCACGAGTTCCCAGAACATTGTCAATGATATGACGGCCGACATGAGAATCAACAGCAGAGAGGACGTCATCGAGAAGGTAGATATCAGCACGAGCATAAACAGCACGAGCCAGAGAAACACGAGCTTTCTGACCGCCACTGAGGGAGATACCTCTTTCACCCACAACGGTCTCATCCCCATCTGGAAGCTGCGTGAAATCATCAATCAGAGCGCATGCATGAATCGTTTTCTCGTAAAAGTCGGCATCATATTTGTAACCAAAAATGATATTCTCTTTAACGGTGGCGTTGAGGATCCAGGTTTGCTGAGAGGCATATGCGACAGTTCCTCGCACCTCGACGTTGCCTTTTACCTTCCACAGATCGCCAAGAATGCTCTGCAGAAATGAAGACTTGCCAGAACCAACACGGCCAACAACGCAAGAAAGCTCGCCCTTGTAAGCAGTGTATTCGATATTAGTGAGGGTAGGCTTGTTCTCATGGCGGTTCCATGAAAATGTACCATCGCGGATAATGACACTCTCTTCGCCAAGTTGCTCGGGGGCAGGCTTTATTGTGATTGCGTTAGGCTGAAGTTCTTCGGCGGTGAGGAAGCTGGTCAGTCGGCCAACAGCAACGGAGGCTTCGACAATGGATGTGATGACCATGGGAAGGACAGCAAGTGGGAAGGTCAGGAGGTTAAACAAGGCCAGCGCGGGGAAGACGATGTCAGTGGTGAGTGGCTTGTCCTGAGTCAGAACGAAGACGGTAAAAGTTGAGCAGGACACAAAGAAAGGCGCAGTAGTCCAAGTGAAGTTGGCAAAAGCTTGTGTGGCGCCAATCTTTCGCAAGTTCTTAAGTTCTTTCTCGTTTCGCACAAAATTAAGCTTGTTCATAAAAGCAGATCCCCAAGCATACAGCTTGATGCTCTTCATGTTGTTGATGATCTCGTTGATCAGACGGCTCCTGGCATCCTTGTTCTTCATCTGTTCCTTTTGCATGTTCTTCATGATGCGGGCTACAAAACCTTGGATCGGCATCATAATAATCATGACAACAATACCAGCCATCATGGACCAACCAACCAGGTTGTACAGAGAGACCATGCAAATGATGATCTGGAAAGGCGCAGACCAGAGTTGCTGGGCGAATTGGGTAAGATCCTGCAAACGCTGGCCATCAACAGCCATGTAATTGACAATGTCGCCAGTGGACTTGGAGGCTCTGCCCTCGCTCGATAGTCGGAGAGATTTGCGGTAGATGGCTGAGGATAGACCACCCTTGATACGCATACCGGTCACGAAAGCAAGCTGGAAGTACTGGTGGACCATAGTTGTTTGCAAAACTGCACAAGCAAACATGGCCAGTGCAATAGCAGCACCTTTGATGATAGGTTGAGGGGTCTTACCCTCACCATAGGAATCGACAAACGAGATGAGCAGACGGAGCAGTTGAGGCTGGATGTATTGGGCAATATCGTTGAAGAACTTGAAGATTGCAGCAATGCCATAGGGACCGCCATAAGCCTTGAACAAAACCCTCCATAGCGAAGGTTTCTTGTGGTGCTCTAATTCATACTCCCAAGCTTGATCGAAGCGGGCTCCAGTGGTTTTTGTCTTGTCGTCCTTGGCAAGAGCCCAGAGGTCATCTTCAGTCAAGTACACCTTGTAACCATATCGCATCATGGGTGTCATCCAAGAGAATGCGAGCTGGGAGAAAGCGTTGGCATATTCGACGGGGCATTCCTCCTCCTCTTGGATGGCTTCATATCCATTAGGACCAGTGCTTCTAGGCCACAGCCACTCGACGAAAAATTCAATGAGAGACAGACCAACTCCGACGCAGTAGATGATGAAGTATGGTAGGTTGGACTCGTAAATCTGCTGCGAAATGAGAGATCGCAGCTTGACGCCGAAAGATATTAAGAGGAAGAGCCAGTAGAAGAGGGCGACACCGCTGGGGTATCGAATGCGTGAATGTTCGATCCATTGTACAGAGAAGATGACGAGTAGTGACAGGATAGTCAAGAAAGTCGTCAACACTCGGAAGTCACCGTACCAAACATGAGGCATGAAAATGATCTGTACAATAAATTGGGCGATGACGTCGACGACGATAACTGCGAGTAGGGACTAAAATTATGGGTTAGCTCAATTGAACGATTGCAAAGCAAAATGATTGTGGAAATAGTATCAACCTGTTTGATATAGAATTGCGCATTCTTGGTTTGTCCTTCCTGCTTGGGCTTCTTGGCGAGCAACCACCAAACAGCAAGCGATCCAAACAAAAGACCAAAAACAGATACAGAAGCAATCCAGACATCGATGAAGCAAGGCGTGAAATCGTAGCGATGGGGGCTCAGGGGACCCCATCCTTCGGGATTTCCACACAGAGGTTGTTTGAACGGGCTGAGGGTAAAGTAATTCGCACCAAGCTCTCGTAATGGGCGAAAGCCTGTGAACGAGCCCGTCTCAAAGAGAACCTGCTGCTGCTGTTGCTCGTTGAAGAAAGCCATTGTTGCAGTAGTTGTTTCTCAAGGAGTTCGAGGTGTCGGAAATGTCTTGCGCACTCGTCAACTCATGCTAGAGGGACGTGATGGACGATTCGTAAGACGGCCGATGCGGTAGCGCGTCTTGATGACGATGATGGAATAAGATTTTTGGAGGCTTCGGCAGCTCGCGCGAGTCGACGTCAGTGCCAGCGCCGTGAACCGGAGACGGCGCAAGAGTCAGGTCGGCTCAGAACGGAAGAAAGAGATTCAGAGCTGAATCCGGTCACCTTTGGGGAGTAAATGGTGAAGTGAAAAGGGAAAAAAAAATAAAGGAAAAAAGATTTCAGAAAGAGTCTCGCTCTTGGGCGACTTCCGCGGGATCAAGGGTACCTAGTATGACAAGCAGAATCTTGTCGAATTGACGGGTCCTTGTCATTGATGGTTGGTAAGCTGGTCCCCAGAATTTTGCTGCAAATCCTACATCGGTATCCTAGGAACCGACCCGACGCGAACACCCATGCATAAGATAGCTACGCTAACAATACGGTCTAGACTTGTTGGTCTGGCTGCCTGCTTAGGCATTGGACAAGCAAGCAGGTAAGTTGTTGAGTGGGGTTCGTGCTGGAGATAGTGAGCGGACTTTAGGTGCTCGTGTGATCTCATAATCGATGTAAGTTTGTTCATTCATTTTCAGCTGAAATAATCCTACCCTGCACCCTATCATGTTGGGGTCGATTAACAATTTGGATGACTTCCACCGTGGCACGCAACTGAAATAGCCAAGTACACTATTTCTTGATACACCAGCACTAAATATCTATTTGCAAGCATATATAGGTAGTCACATTGAAGCCCGTTCCCAATTATTCAAGGTACGTACTATCCGTTTTGCATCCTCCGCATGCATGATTTGCTCTAGCTTAGACGGTTTTCAAAAACTCAATAACCGTTCTGGAAAGCCACTCTTGCGATTCAGCCTGCTCAACGGTATGGCTTGCGCCAGGGATCAGCCCAGATAGGTCGCTGACGGCGGCTGAGTTCAGTGCCTTATACTTTTTGTTACTCGCGGCCTGATTGATGCGCGCGGGAACAAATTCGTCTTCGGCAGAGTGCAGGACCAGCACTGGCTTCTTGAACCGCGACCAATTTTTTTCCATCGCTTCATCATCGAGGTCTGATGAGAAATAGTCATCATCACCACTGTTGAATCGTTAGTTCAGGCATCTTGCTGTTGGTAGATTGACCGCTCTACATACCCTTTGCTGGCCAGAGACTGGAATCGATAAGCTGAAATCGGTGCTCCCAAAGCGGCGGGAATCATATCGAAAGGCATACAATCGCCACCCTTTCCTTCAGATATCATTCTAGCTGCGAGATCAAGACTCGGCTGAGGGTCGGGCATGATCAAGTCCAGGGACTCGCGATCCGACACCGGACCTTGCATGATGAAGCCATCCACAGGCTCGTTGCTGTGCTTTGGGTAGTCGGCATACTCGATACAGTCCTGTGTCTGATTAGAATACTTCGATGATGAGTCTAGTGAAGATGGTATAGTTACCTGGCATCCGGTGGATGAACCAAAGAGGACAATCTTTTCTTTTCCAATGCCTCGAAGATACTTGACCAATGCAGATATGTCTTCAACATCGTTGGAAAGGCTTGAAGTACCGAACCCCGAAAAAGAACTTCTCATGCGGAATTCAAAGACGGAGTAGCCCAGATCCTCTGCTTGTTCTAAACGCTGAGCTAGGAGCCGGGTGTAGGGAACAGTATGCGGGCCATCAGTAAGCCCACCTATGAAGACGATAGCATTGTGAGCAGAAGTCAGGCCGACTTCATAGGCAGCTGAACCTCGGCACTTGGACTCGAAGGGATGAACGATGACAGAAAAGGGACCTGAAGGAGCCATTATCGCAGTTGTAATAAAGCCGAGAGCTGGAAGGTTAGTGTTGGCAGACTACTATATGTGCCGAAACGATAGAGGGGAATCTCTGTTGAAGGTATGCCCGAATATATAAGCTTATTTCTCAGACAAGCTTGGCTTTGATAGTACTAATTTTGACTTGGCAAAGGATTGAACCTAGGATCTTCAGGCAGGGGAAAGGTATGATCTCAGCCAGGCTTTCGAAACGGTGGTTGAGGTAGCGACGCACCTGCTCGACAGGTATCCAAACTAATTGCACCGTGTAGATAGAAAGAGGTATACTGACTGATGTGGAGAATGACATCAAGGAGGAGCCTGATGGGGGCTTATAGAAATATTCACGATGGGAGAGAACAAAGCAGGCAGATATGCTTAGAAAGACGACAATTATATTATTAGAGTACCGATAAATATACGATAGTCACTTTGGTCAGGGAATGATGCAAATTTATGGCGGTTCTCTTTTTCATGCCCGGAGGACAAAGCTGCAATGCATCTAGGGAAGTTGAGTACCACATCTACAGTACGAACAAGATGATAGACACTGTATTGTCTAACCAAACAGCTCCTTCCATTCACAGTTTTAGATACGACACTGACCCCTCCACACTCTAATTTTGTCCTCTCAATAACCCCAACTGGCAAACCAGCAGCAAGCTTTGAATCGCTTCGCAGTCTTGTATAATCAGTCATCTTCTTCATCCTCTCTATTCTCTTCGATCCAAATTTTCATATCTGCGTACTCGCGTTCGTATTCGCTAAATCTTTGGTTCAGCTTACCGAAGCTGTGGAGAATATGTATGAATAGCAAGTAGGAAGCGCTTCGCTTCGTCAAACCATGGAGTCTACAATCAGCAGCCAAGAGAGGAACGAGTTCTTCCAAAGAGTAAGGCAGTATCCCTGTGTCATCCAATAAAGGCTCTCAACTAATCATAATAGCTCAAACCATGCTGCGTCAAGATAAGTCAATTGGCGATACGACAAGCCGATGCACCGGCTTCATCTCGAGAACTAGGCGAGCAGATAAGACTCCTTCATGAAATTCTCGACCAGCAAATCAGACGAAATCCGTTAGTGTTGGATGAGAAGTTCTCTGAATATGTCTTCTTTCCTCTTCATCATATCTTCCGTCAGATGGATCAATACCCCATGCCCCTGATAGAGAACTGTATCAAGACACTTACGATCCTCATCACACATGGCTGGAAGGCAAAGATTTCTGCAGAACTTGTGCGGCAGATTCTGAGCCTTCTGACTTTCATCATTGATGGGACACCTGGCTCTAGCCCATCACGCCCTGTTGCTGAGGAGACTGTGCTAGAAGCCTTTCGTGGTTTGACAGCCCTCTTTAATACAGCCGGCTTGTCGATTAAAGCAGCTTCAGGGCTTTCAGAAACGGAATCGATACCTGCGCTCGGACACGGTGTAACGGTCATGCTAAATGGAGTCGTTGATGGTGCCACGCCCCAGATTCAGCAGGAAGCATTACGGGCCTTACAAGCTGTGTACCATACTGTGAAAGAATTGGCCGCGTTGGCTAGCTTCCTGCCTGGCACGATATCTTCGCTAGCTAAAGTGTCATCCTCCCCTAACCGATACAAAGCCATCGTTCTCGCCAAATGCCTAGAGACAGTAGGCCTTGTGCTAACGAGTGTGATGGCTGATCTTCGAACACGGTCCATACTAGCCAAGACTGAATCCGAAAATGAAGACGAACCCCCCAATAATAAGATCCTATCTCCAGCTTGGCTCAAGGCGAGCACAATGCAAATCAAGAAAGCCCTTGCGACAACGATGAGATTGCGGTCCCACGATTCAGCCGAAGTCAGGAACGCTCTCAATAAACTCTGTGTGACTCTTCTCGACGAATGTCACAAAACACTAGCTAATTGTGCAAATATCCTCGTCGAGACAGCTGTGGTGCTTGGAGAAACCGAGAACAAGATATCCCTAACGCATACTAGTCTACGGGACCTCATCAGCATCTACCCAGAACTTGGCGAAATCGTGAAGACAACAACATACAACTGGATGTCTAGCCTTTCACGATTGATGCAATCAGCGGACGATGACGCAAAGATAGACGCGATACAGAACGTCTTGAAGGGCCTCGAGTTACTCAGAGACCTACACATACAATCATCGACACTTGATGAGTCGATGTCGATGATGCTCCGGGATAGTGTTATAGCCCTGATGCAAGCATCGAAGACGTTGACAATGAATGAGAACATTGATGTGCGGCTGGTAGATGGGGGAGAGGCATCGACAGATGCGGAAGATACTCAATATCAGCCTGTCCTACTTCCTGCCGAATCCCAAAAGAAGCTCCGAAATGAGTTATCGTCGCTCATTGCATTTCTCGGTTCATCATCGCAACAAGCAAGGTTTGCGGACAATATGCTGGCGCAAGTCCAAGATTCTGACAGCCATGTTGGCCAAATTGCTACATTTTGGCTCTGCTTCCAGATTGTGAAAGCGAGCCACAAATCTTCTGCCGAAGAAGAGATGTTTCTCAACCTGTCATCGGTAGCAGACTCGGCCTTGGATATTAACTCCATATTCAATGAGCTTTACATAACTTCAGTGCAAATTCTTGATCGCCATACGGATATAGAACCTGCTGATTGGCGGTTGGAAGCTCTAGCTTTAGAAGCAACCGCTTACACGGCACAAAGGTCTGGAGAGTCGTTTCGTCCCGAATTGATCGATGTCCTGTTCCCAGTTGCAACATTTTTGGGATCCAAGAATCCGCATCTTCAGAAGCATGCTATCGTTACGTTGAACAGTCTAGCAGCCTCCTGCGAATATGCCAACGTGTCGGAACTTATTATCCAGAATGTCGATTACATGGTCAACTCAGTCTCTCTGAGACTCAACAGCTTGGACATATCGCCCGCGTCAATCAACGTCTTGACTATGATGATCCGACTGGCGGGCCCCCGACTGGTTCCCTATTTAGACGACGTTGTCGACTCTATCTTCGGGGCACTGGGCAACTATCACGGATATCCTATCTTTGTAGAGAATCTCTTCACTGTACTCAAGGAGGTTGTCAATCAAGGTGTTCTTTCTGATATGTTGTTGCTCGAACATCAAACCGATGCGAGACCAAATCATAGGAAACAACATGAGAAGGCACCAGGACTCTCTGAGCTCATGGGTACTCTCGAGAAAAGAAAACAGCGGGCAGATCTCGAAGAAATGGAAGGGGATGGTGTGAAAGGACACCCGAAGATCCCGTGGCAGGATGATAAGAATCAAGGAGAACGCGAGAGCGAGGAAACAGAGGAACCTCCCCCAGAACCAGAGAAACCGCCGAATTCTCAGACGTATCAGCTCCTGCTAAGAGTGGCGAATCTCACCCAGCACTACCTTACATCACCGATACCAACGCTGCGAAGATCGTTGCTCGAGCTTCTAACAACTGTATCCACTGCCTTGGCTCCCGATGAGGACGCGTTTTTGCCCCTTGTTAATTCGATCTGGCCCGTTGTGATCGACAGGCTGCACGACCCAGAAGCTTATATCGCGATCGAGGCATGTCGCGCTCTTGCTGGGCTTTGCACTGCTGCGGGGGATTTTCTCAGCTCTCGGTTCAAGACCGACTGGGCTGACTGGCTCCGGGATTGGTGTCGCAAAATTAAACATCAAGCTTCCGCCTCACCGAGATGGGCCAGACCCCATGGGGAAGCTGATGTTACGCGGGGGGGAGAAAGCGACGATAGCCGAGTGTTAATACCCCTGAGGGACGGTGAAAGCGTAAGTAGCAAGCCTCTAACGCGAACGGTCACATCGTCTTCAGGTAGCCTGGGGAAGTTTGCGTCACCAGTACGAGTATGGGAAGGTACCATTGAGCTATTGACAGCTCTCGTGTCTTACGTTCAAGTTGACGAGGAAATGTTCGACGACATTCTTGATCTACTCGCAGAGGTTTTGGAGCGGAGCGTGCAAGTTCGGGAGGCGTTGGAGGCGGTTAACGAGGATGCTGTGTGGCTGTCACGATACGAGCGAGGGAATGTCGAATGGTTGCCAACGCCGAAAATGGAAGGACTTCAATTTGCTGCCATGGCAATGTCTCAGGAAAGAGCATCTAGCAACTAGGCAGAACAAGAATAAGACAACAACCAACATCGATATCTTGATCATGCCATACCTAGGACTAGGATAGTAGGATGGCAAGGGTCGGCATAAGAAGTCAGCCAGTGGCACGACTCGTTTCCTGGGGTTAGTATGGATGCTAAGAGCGCCACCAGCCAAATCTTTCCTTGATCAGTCATTACAGACAAAGGAAAAGTTGATGACAGCAATGGTTTATGTGATGGCTTCACGTGGGACTTGCCCTGTTAAACCACTAACGAATCTTGCATGGAGAAAAAGAGGTCTAGAACGGGCTGACGGTTCCGCAGTGGAAATATTGGGCATCTTCTCCGCACAAGATGTGTCAACACCTTCTTGAACGAGTTAGTAGCAAGAGGCTAATAATTGGAGTCATTACAGGTATGGATCTCTCCGAACGAACCCGAGATAGTGAGATTAGCTGCCAACCTCCTATAGCTTTACCCCAGAAATATAATCAAGATGCAACGGAAGCGATTTCGTAATGGAATCATCACGTTGAGTGTCTAGACTCTAGAGTCTGGAGAATCCCCAGATTTTGAGTACGGGTCTGGGGATGCCTCGTGGCGACCACAGTATCGTCTCCGTTTCCCCAGAAAGCCAAGAAGACAACAACATAACGATATTGTTGAGCCTCACTCTTGGCCACGCTGGATTGTACTCTACTCATGAGGGGAAACTCATCGTGAGGAGATTTCAAGCCACAATTGATATCAGTGTTGGGGTGCTTTTGTTAAAGCTATGCCGAAGATGAAAAAAAGATGAAATGCCCAGCCAAGAGATAACGCTTTTCCTTGCTTAGCGGTCAAACAGCTGCGAAGTCGGCGGGTGAGGGGAAGATGCCTCCAAATTCTACTAGTTGGCCTAGCATCGATAGCATCGGCGTATGCAATTGCCCAGAGCCAATAAGGTGCAAAGATATGGGAGGCACAGGGCAGTCTGGAAGCTTTCTAGCCCGCAAACTAGACACAAGTCTATGATCCTTGTTTGAGTGAATGCGGCCGCGTGAGGGTGACCCTTGGAGCAGGTGGGGGCGCGGCTAATTGGAGCTGAGAGCTCAAGGCCTCTCCAAAAAGAGCGTCTCCCTGTTTGAGCTGTCAAGCAGTTGGAGGTCCTTGGCGATCCGTGCTAGACAGGATCTTGATTGCAGATCTTAAGGTCTGGGCAAGGCTGGAGCTGCACTTAGACCTTGATCTTGACCCAAACACTCGGTTCACAATGACAGTATTCGCTGCGTAATACGAAAGACTGAAAATCATAGTTTAATGACTTCAACAAGGTGGTACCCGAAGACGGACAAGTTTTATGATAGTGTTTTTCCCAAAGTAGCCCAACCTAGCTGCGGGGCGTTGTTTTTACTGCGGACAAGGCGTTGAGGTCATTACTCCGCGTTTGGAGCGCGGTTACTGGTGACGAGAAGTCTCGAACGGTGAAGAAGATACAGCTGAAAGGATTTGACATGGGTAAGTGCCGCTGATCCTAAGGAATGTAGCATGGCTATAAGAATCTGACACATTTGGGTAGTAGCGCGAATAACCTTGTTCTCTTGCAAAGAAAACTCAGATCACACAGAGTGCTGCCTGACACTGATGCGCAATTGCGCAGCGAGTCAGTAAAGATAACGGTACCGAAAATATTATCAAACAAGAGGCGATTTAGGCGCGGTATCGACCGTTTATTGAAACAGCACGAGCCATCACCAAGATCTAGACCTGACTGGGCCCGGTCATAGACAAGACGATTCTCGGCTGTGAAGCCTCTCGCCCTCGCCGAGAGAAACACAAGAAACTAAGACGGGAATGAGATAAGGGGGGCAAACTACTGCCATGCTACTGTATTCAAGGTAGGCATGAAAAATTTGTACCCACCATGATACGGTAGCTGGAAATTAATGAACCAATAACTTGGTCACTCTGCTCTTTAGTCTCGAGATAAACTCTTTGGGGGAGAGCAGGATAGGTTAGACTCCCCGTTCTGCACACCATTAACTATAAGCTCAACGAGGTAGGCTAGACTAGTCGGTCTAAACGAACACCCTTCGCCCGTCCCGATCTCTATCTCCAACCCCAACTCTGGCTCTAGCTCCCATCTTGCAGACCTCTGCGCCACCAAATCTAGAACGCTGCAACAGCTCCATCCATATTGTCGGTATATCGTGCAGCAATGTTAAGGAATCGACTACAAATACCAACGAATTCTCCCTCATTGTTGGGATTGAAGAACCAAGAGCTTTCATCACTCTCAATTTCCTCACCCCTTCTCTTATACACTACTTCTCACTCACTACCACCCACGAATAGTAGTCATGGCTTCTACTCCCCCCGCTGATTACGGTAAGGAGGCCGTTCTCGATGTCTCTGAAACCCGCGATGTCGAGACCGGTGAGGTCAAGACTGGTGGTCTTCAGCGAGACCTCAAGAACCGACACATGCAGATGATTGCTATCGGTATGACTTGACTTCTTCTTCTCCAACTCTCAGCACATTATTAACTTCTATCCATAGGTGGTGCTATCGGTGCTGGTCTCTTCGTCGGTTCAGGTGGTGCCCTTCAGAAGGGTGGACCTGCTGCTCTCCTCATCGGTTACCTCATCATCGGTATCATGCTTCTCTGCACATGCTTGGCCCTGGCTGAGATGGCTGTCCTCTACCCTGTCAACGGTGCCTTCTTCACCTACATTGTCCGCTTTGTCGATCCTTCTTGGGGCTTCGCCATGGGTTGGCAATACGCTCTTGCTTGGTTGACCGTGCTTCCCTTTGAACTGATCGCTGCCTCTATCACCATCAAGTTCTGGAGAGATGATATCAACATGGCTGTCTGGGTCTCTGTCTTCCTCGTCACTCTAATTGGTATTCAGTTTTTCGGTGTTCGAGGTTATGGTGAGGTCGAATTTGTGCTCTCCATCATCAAGATCTGCGCCTGTGTTGGTTTCATCATCCTCGGAATTGTCATCAACTGTGGTGGTGTTGGCGATCAGGGCTACATCGGCACCAAGTACTGGCACGACCCTGGTGCTTTCACCAGCTTCAAGGGTTTCTGCGCTGTTTTCGTTGTCGCTGCTTTCTCCTTTGGTGGTACTGAGATGGTTGGTCTTGCTGCTGCCGAGTCTGCCGACCCCCGCCGATCTATTCCCATGGCTAGCAAGCAGGTCTTCTGGCGAATTGCCATCTTCTACATTCTCAACCTGTTCATCGTCGGTCTCATCCTCCCTGCCAATGACGAGCGTCTCATGGGCGCCAGCGGTGCCAACACCAAGGCCTCTCCCTTCGTTCTTGCTATCCAGGATGCTGGTATCAAGGTCCTCCCTAGCATCATGAACGCTGTCATCACTGTTGCTGTCCTCTCTGTCGCCAACTCTTGCACTTTCGGCTCTACCCGAACCATCCAGGCTATGGCTGAGCGCAACATGGCCCCCAACTTCTTCAAGTACATCGACTCCAAGGGTCGCCCTCTCTACTGTGTTCTCCTCCAGATCGCCTTCGGTCTCCTTGCTTACATTGGCGCTGCTCCTCAGGGTATGGAGATCTTTGGCTGGCTCCTGGCCCTCACCGGTCTTGGCTTCCTCTTCGTCTGGGGTTCCATCTGCCTTGCCCATATCCGCATGCGCGCTGGTATGAAGGCCCAGGGTATCAACCTCGGCCTCATCCCCTACAAGACCCCCTTCGGCGTTGCTGGTTCTTACCTCGGTCTTGGTCTCAACATCCTCGCTCTTGTCGCCTCTTTCTACACTGCTCTCTACCCTGCCTCTGGCGCTTCCCCTACCGCTGAGGCTTTCTTCAGCTCTTACCTGGCCTTCTTCTCTGTCGCCATCTTCTACATCGGCTGGAAGGTCTGCACTCGCCAATGGCAGATGTATGTTCGTCCTTCCGAGATGGATCTCAGCACTGGTGCTGTTTTCCTCGAGGAGGAGGAGCCCAAGGAGCCTTTCGTCTGGGCTGACGCGCCTAAGCGAGTGCTCCGCAGCTTCTTTTAAGCGCATGTGATGATTGATGGTTGATAGGATTATGGATACCCAGTATAACAAACGAGTTGATGGAATGTATATATCATGTTAATATTTCAAGTTTTGTACCAGTTAAAAGCAAGGCGGTTAGCGTTCTTGAGCAAAATCTGCACATAGACAAAATACGCATATGCAATTTCTACAATTTATCTGAGCACCAGGAACGTGAAGCATTCAACTGTTCAATTTTATTGTTTGGGACATGCATCTGATGCCTCATGGAGTCAATTTATTGACTGCGAAGAGACGGGACTATAGAGCCATGCTACTAACTTAGACTGATTCGTCCTCTGCTCGAAACAATGCCGTTCTCAATGATTCTTAGTTCTTGTGCCTATCAAAATTCTAGAGCTCGCGGCGTGTTTTCTGAAGCACCTTTACTCCACGAGCGACACCCTTGAGCCAGGCTGCAATAACACCTTCGTACCTGGCTCTGACTCTTCGCAATTCCCGCGCATGCTGCTTCTTGATCTTCTTGATCAGCAGCTGCTGTTTCTTGAGCTCCATTTCGTGAGCGTCTCGAAGATGATTCAGCATTTGCGGAGTGATCTCGGCACCTTCTTCGGCCGCCTTGCGGATCGGAGCGAGCTTGTCGTCGAATTCGCTCCAGAACTCGTTGGAATCCTCTGAATCTTCGGGTTCTTCAGGGTTAGATTGGAGAGCAGGCGCTACCTGTTCGGAGGTACCTGGCTCAGTGACAGGATTGATGACAGGGTCCTCAACAGGGCTTGGAGAAGCCAAGCGACGCTTCTTGAGAGGACTCCCTTCCTCCTCAATATCCTCGGCGGCCTCGCTAGGTCGTGAGCGCTTGGATAGCTCTGCGGCATCTTGAACTGGTTCGTCTGGCACGAGATTCCTAAGAAGGCCTTTTCGTGGATGCAGAAACGGGTTCTTCTTCCAATCTCGAGCGCTTGTGGGACCTTTCTCGTTAAGCTTCCACTCGTCGAGGTTGGCCCTGGGGAACTTTTGCTGGGCAACAGCTGCATGTCGAGATGTAAAGAAGTCATTTGGGAACAAGATTTTGAGGGAAGTGACTTCTGCCCAGGACGACGGAAGCGGCATATCGTTGATTTCTTGAATGTTCTGAGTGGTGACCATCTCGACGACGCTTTTATAGGCCTGCATTTCAGTCTCGGAGACACCTTCAATGGCTGTTCGCATCCACTTCTCCTTCATTATGTGTAGGAATAACTCCGTTTTCAACTTCTTCTCCGAAGTGCTCGGATCGATACTCCAAACTTTCGCCATTTTGCGTCTGCATCGACATTAGAAACACGCATGATTAGATGCCCATAGGTGCCGGAAAGACTTGCCAGTGACCAAATTTGTGAAGGGACGATGTAATCAGCGACAGACGCTTATGCTACTTGCACAACGCGATCGAATATGTTGCTTGAGGACTCGCTTCCTCGTTTAGTCTGGATTCCGGAAAAGGCCAGACAGTGCCAGGCAATGCCAGGCAGTGAAAGTTGCACAAGCAGCAGAAAAGTACGAAATTGTTTGGCGGGGAGGGGTATAGAGATGAAAGGTTGGGACTATGTATGTTGAGAAGAGTGGGAGCAAGAAAGCCCCTCGGCTGCCTAATCTAGATTGGCATCTGAATGAGTAAACAAATCAAGGATCGTAAACTCATCATAAAGGTGAAGCTCTAGGCATCCTACTCAAAGACATACAAGTTGATGTTCCCTCCTCGATTCACCTACGAAAGAGCTGGTCGAGGGGTCTCATGCCGAAGGAAGAAGTTAGTGTTTATTTTTTGTCCTTTAGCCACTACGGATAGGTTCAAGGTAGGACGTGAACAGCGCTCGATATATCTTTTTTTATTCATCTTCCTGTGATTTTAACTTGGTAGATGCCGGTAAAGGGTCCTACAATTTGGCCTGCAATTTCTTCTCTTCCCACCTCTCATTGATAATAAGATTCTGCCAAAACCTCCATGTCGCAACCGCAACAGCCAGAGGTGGACATCCGAGCAGCAGCCAAGTCCACCAGTCTGGGTTCTCCTTCTTCAACCCCTTGATCGCCCTGTCCAGCTGCTGGTGCAAGTCCTCACGCGATCCATCGTTCCAAAGCACGATTCCCTTGCCTTCTCCCCGCTCCTCGCATCGCTGAGCCTTCTCCCGCACATCGGTCTGACTGCGGACTCTGTTCTCGGCATCCTCTGCGCTGAGGTGGGGATCGCGCGCTCGCAGGCGCTGCATCTGGACGGCTGGGTCGTGAACGGCAACTACAGCTGCAACACCGCAGAGTTTATCGAGACCGCTTTCGAAGAGCAGTGGGATATCGAGCACTACTGCCCAGTGACCTCGGAAATAGTATCCGACCACAGACTTGAACATTTCCCACCGCACAGCTGGGTGCACTATGTGATTGAGTACTGAGCGGTCCTTCTTCCTCTCCTCGCTGTCGCCAAACACCCGTCGTCCTAGAGCTGGTCTGTTCAGCGGTCTGCCTTTGCCGTCGGGTCCATTCTCTGGCATTTTATCTGATGGTTCCACAAGAAGCTCTGGCGTTGTAGGTCCAAAGTGCTGCACGATGGCCTCATATCCACGAGTTCCAGGTTCCACAACCTTGCGGGCCAGGATGTCTGCGTCTATGATTGGCAGATTATATGGTTGTGAAGATAGCATTGATGAGACTGTCGATTTGCCTGTGGCAATCGAGCCTGTAAGACCAATGAGAAGCATGATTGCGTATCTGGTTAATTGGGCGGGGCAAAAGTTTGAATGAGTGCAGTGATAAATTCTCAGTTTGTGTTTGGAACGGAACTATCAACGACTAAGTAGTTGCTTCACAAAGGTGTCGCTTCAGAGCATTGAGATTGAGATGGAGTATCCTTGTAGTTGTTGAGGAATGATATGATAACGTTGGACTGATGATGCAATTACCGAGGATATACGGATACGCGATGGGAGAACCCCACCATGGATATCTTCTTAACCATATTAAGCCAACGACGTCTCGAATCATCGACATGTGAAGACACGTTTTTCATCCTCATCAGAATGAATTTACCGATTCAATTAACATAATCAGAGAATAATAGCAGAGGAATTATGTGAAGTGATTTCCATATGCTGTTCCAATTGGATGATTTTTCCCCTTCCGCAATTTCATAAACACATCCTCATTGCTTTGACCCTTTTGTCATTGACCGTTGACCACTGATTGACATCGCAGTGTTGGGCAGGGTATCTGCTTAGATCGGCCTTGAACCAATTAGAATTTATCAGTATTAATGCTGTGCATAGTCAGGGTTCATGACTTCTTACAAATTGAGGAGGTGTGCGGGTTGGGGACGCAGTGTTCTTTTCTTCTTCCTCGTGCTTTCGCGTACCATAACCGTGGTTTGCCTGTGGCTCTTTGGTCAGCTCACAGCAATAGCACTTTTGGAGTAGAGGTACTTACAGGACGCTTCGCCTAGTTGGGAAGTCGGACGGCATAGAACCATCCCTCGTCGGTCACATACCACTTGGAATCACCCATGTGATCAATGGTAAATCGGTTGCGCTGGGTCCAGTTCCCGTCAACTTCACGGACATAGTAGAAACGGGAAGGGTCATCATCAGCGGGCTTGAAGTCCTGAGGCTCGTACAGCTTGTTCGCATGCGCAAACTTGATCTGACGGAGCTGTTCTTCGCCCGCGGTACGACCAACGCCCATGACATCGGGGATGTGTTGAGGACCACTGCCGCCGCCACCACCACCACCAGGGACATTACCTGCAAAGACGGAGACCGTGCCGGGCACAGCAGCTCCACCAGCCAGACCGACCGTAGGGACGCCCGGAAAGTTCTGCATCTGCGGTACAAACTGCTGCTGTTGTGGCTGCATCTGACCAGCGATGAGAACTGGCTGCTGGCCCATGGTCGGCTGCTGGACGTAGTAGGGCTGCTGCTGGACAACGTAGGCACTAGGCTGGGGGGCCATGGTGCCGACAGCTGGCTGCTATAAAACTGGTCAGTATTTGTCGGCGAAAGGGATGAAAGTTTTGGCGATGAAAGAAGATGAAACCACCACGCGCCGCATAACGATACAGTAGAGAGGCACTGAACCACTTAGATCAGGCGAACCCCGTGCAAAAGACATAACAAGAGGGTGAACCAGCAAAGCAGACTTGCATAGTAAGTGCAGCCATTAAGATAGAATGTCTTTGGCACGACGACGGTGGTGTAGGAGGAGGAGGCAGCCAAAGGCGAGGGGGTAACAGCAAAAGGGGCAGCAGAAACATAGTTAAAAGAAGCAGGGGCACCGACTTGAAAACCGGCAAGGCCACCGTCGTGGCGAGGCACGTAGACGTGCTGCATAGGACCAAAAGTGGTGTCGGGAACAGGCGGCTGGAAGTGCAGCCCGTTCACAGGAGGCGCAGCGTTCTGGTAGTCGCCCATAGTGCTGGCTTGGTTGAGGTTGAGAGCGGGAGACTGAGGGCCGATGCCGATATACGTGACGGGATTCGGGGCTGGAGATGGGGTGATGTTGTTTGGTCCTGCGTTGATGTAGGAAGCAGGATGAAAACGATGGGGGGAGAAAAATTGCTGCTGTTGGGCCTGAGGAGGGGGCGAGATGAAACTGGTCGGCAGCTGGTGACTGAGGCTCTGAGTTGGGTTGGCACTGATATGCCACTGCAGCTGGTTGGCACCTAAACCAAGAGCGGGGAAGTTTGTAGGCTGAGTCTCGACGTTTTGCTCAGGAGCAATAGTAGAGATAGGGACAGAAGTACCAGCAGCAGTGGCAGTGGATTTGATTCCAGGAGGGGTCTTAGGGGCCTTGACACCGTTGACGCCAGCACTGAAGCCGCCGCTGGGGGAATTGGCAGTGGTATATCCCGTAATGCGCTCGTTGTCGAAGCAGCCTGAGGATGAAGTAGAAGCCTCTGGTTTAGCTTCAGGCTCAAAATGCACCTGACGAGACTCGGGAGTCTTGGGTCGTCGAGGCGTTTTGGGAGACTTGAGCGGGTTCGCGCCTGCCGAAGCCATGATTGCTTCTTCTTTTCTGCGAGCAACTCGGACAATTGAAGTCTAAAATTCCTCTCACGAGGCTCGTGATTCAGGAATCTCAAGGCTTGAGATACCTTCTTCTGGTGAAGAAAGAAGAGAAAAGAAAGGAAAGGAAAGGAAAAGGGTTCGAAACAAGAGAGCAGCTCGAGAAGATAAGTCCTTCAATCCATACAGAACGGGATGTAAACACGTTCGAGGCAATGAGGTAATGACACAAGTCAATCGCGTCCTCCAATGTTTACATCTCAAACGTTGCCAAGTGGAAAGATCTCATTTGGCGGCAGTTTCACTCTCCATGTGGCTGTCACTGACATCCCTCAAGTAATGTATTTCCCAAATTTGAGATGCCTCACCTCTCCAGGATGACGGGATTTTCTGCTAACGGATGGGCCCAATGGCGCAATAGAAGAGATTCGAAGCAAGAGGCAACTGAAATCAAACCGAGAGAAAGAAATTGTAAGTCTTACCACTTTCTGTAACTCCCACGTCTGTCCATCATGTACCCAGACGGACTGCTCAGGGGCTTTGTGCAACTCGTCGTAAGGATCTTCGTATTTGATCCACGTCCAAGGGAAGCAAGGGAGACACATTTTTGAGAGGATATGTAACAATCCAGAGTGTTGATTAGAGATTGTTTTTAGAGGGTGTGGCGTTTGTTATATGTAGAAGTTGAGAACGAGAATGGGCATAAATCAGCTTTGACGCGCTCACTCATCACTGTGGCAGTGCATTTACTTTTCGGTATTCAGTGCGGATAAGTAAACAAGACTACCTAGCCATCTCATGCATTCAGTGGTCTTTTTCCTGTTAGTCTTTTAGTTGCCTGTGATATGTTGCGCCGGGTGAAATGTTTTGAAATTTGCATTCATTCATTCATTGAAAGCGCCTAACATTCCTTCCAATAGTAGACAAATTAACAGGACAAAGCTAAGCAAAGTACACTCGTAGCAATAGTGAAAGCCGAATACATATTCCTTAACTCCCAGTGCGCGTGCACCCCCTTGTCCCAGAGACCGAAGATTCATCCTTAGACATTAACATTGACCCTTCATCCGTGCCATACAGTGCTTGCCGTAACAGGAGATCCTCGTCATTCCCGGTTGTCTTTGGTCTTTGTACTCAGCCATCAGTCACTTTACTCGGGAGTCAAAATCGTAACATGGCCATCTTCGCCGTGTCCAGGGCCTGTTTGGACTTCGCCGCTTGCTCCTTCTCCTCATCCGTGCGGCGTGCGAACAGCACATCGATCATATCCAGCTGTTCTTCTGAAAGGCCGACTTCACCATGTCTTGTTTCGATTTTCTTCTCAAGTTCTTCCATCTCGGGCCACCACCGGCGAAGTCGAATCTTCTAAGGCTGAATGGTATAGCATCAGTAAGAAATCAAACATAGGGCGGCAACAAGACTCACTCGAACGAAAACCGGATATTTCTTGGCGCGCACTCCAGCGAGAAGCTCTTGGTACTTATCTTCCTTCAACATCGTCCATGTCGCGATCTTGTCTGGTGATTTTCCAAAGGGGATACTGTAATCAGGCTTGGTCCATAGCCTAAAACTCCACTGAGACAACTCGCAGTCTGGCCCTTCTATCTCAACGAAGCGGTCCAGCTGTCGATATATTGCTTGGATCTTCCGCTTCTGACCTTCGTCATCATTCTTCCAGATAAAGTCAAGTTTGTGGCGGAAATGCTTGAGGACGGTGGTGCTGTGCTCATCATCGCAGGGATACCAGCTATCCAGGCGTGAGACGAGTCCGTTCAGGTCGACGTCGGATGGCACACTGACGCGCTGGTAGGTAATCTTGCCGTCGGTCCCCAATTCAAGAACGATAACTTGATAGTAGCCGGGTAGATTTTCCCTTCCATCTTCTAGCCGGGCTTTAGCTATCATGGAGACCAAACCAGCCAGTTTGAACTTTTGCCGGACATCCTTCCACCGTGTTGGTGCTATGTATGATCTGTCGAGATTTTTGTCCCATTGACTTTGGCACTTCTCCTTGGCCTCGTCTTCGAGCAGTCGTAGCGTTTTATCGTGAAAAGATTTGTCTCGGGCTATTGCTGCACGGTGCGAATTTCTAAGCTCTTTGCGACACTTTTCAAGATCATCTGCAATGATTTGCTTACCTGCAGGCAAAGGTGCTTCCGAATCGAATGGAACAAACCAAGTGCGATCGAAGCCATCAAATAGACTCATTCCATTTCTAGCCGATGAAGCGGTAGCCCATTGTGGACTGAAAAGGGCTGTTATGTCGACCTGGCCGGGAGTGTGCACAATCTGAGCCCTTGCTTTCCAGTCATCGAGGCGAAGTTGGATCATGAACTCTTTGAACTCTTTTGGGCTCACAGTAGCGAGACCCTGTCCGGCAGCAGGCACTTTGCGGGGTTGCTTGGATAACTTCTCCGAGGCCGTCACCGTTGCGTTGTCTTGAATATTGCCTCTGGCACCTAGGGGAGAGGCGTCTGGTAGCTGGGCGACGTGGACATGTTGAGCGATAGGTGGTTGCTCTTTAGCAGGCTGATGGAATGGGAGATACCCGCGGCCGGTATTGCCGCCTTCGTCCATATGGGTGTGCTGCGGGAGAAGAGTTCAGACCATGAAATGACTCGCGCGAGATGCGATGAAGATGAAGGAGCAGAATGTCAGCTCGTGCCGAATGTACGTATGAAAAGTGTTTGTGTGCTGCAGTAAACAAAGATATGAGTGAAGTTGGCAGGCACTGTCATGGCTCAAGGCAACTGTATCGCCAGTGTCTACTCCCGAAAGGCGAAAAACAGACCGATGTTCTCGAAAACGCCGCCATGAAATTCCATTGGCTACTATTCAAACATTTGTATCATTAAATGACCAGACGCCATCCCCTATCACATTCGTCTAATGCTCGCTGACCGAACCTGATGTAGTATACATTTGCCCATGGGAGGAGAGATGTCCGTTGCCATGCTACCAAACTCCGCCGAACGCTGTAGTCACGCCATAACTATCTTATACAACGGGAATCCTATCCCGTGCCTCATCCTTTTTTCGGCTTGCCTCTCTTTTCGTTCATTTTTTTTCCGTTGGTGCCTTGATTCCACGAAGGCGCGATTATAACGGGTCGACCAATTTGGCGACAATGGCGAATAGAAATATCATAAGGTTATTACAGAGTAAGCTCATCAGAAGGCGCAGACACGGGCTCAGGGATAGGGAAGAAAGATCGTCGCGCAATCTAGACAGACGTTAGCATAAGAATATTTAGCAACATAGAGATGGAACTTACAGCCCAAACACCAGCTACAGAGGCCACAATACCACCGGAGATGGCCATGGGACGAACACCTCGGGTGCTCTTGAAGAGCATACCACTCAGTCCACCAGCAAGGATAGTGTTTGCGGCATCATGCTTTCCACGAAGACTGCCAATCAGGGAGTTGATGCAGTTATAGATAATAGCAACAACACCTAGCGAGTTACCGAGGAAAGGTCCTCGTCGAGTAACCGAGTTCAGGACAGCGTTCAATCGCAGCTTAGGAGGCTGGCCGGTCGACCTTCTGAGACCCTCTTGCAGACCCCAAGCACCTCCAACTCCCAAGCCAGCAAGATATGTGATTCCGGTACCGTAACACAAATCGTCTGTGAAGCCTCGTGAGGGCAGGACTGATTGGCCACCAGGCAGCTCGGACAAGGCTGAGTCCTCGAGGGAAATATATTCGAGCGTATCTCGGTTGAGGCCTGCGAGGGGATGTAATTGCGAGGGGTCGGCAAATGTAGAGCTCTGGAGAAAGGACTCGACGCCCTGGCCTTCCGTGGGGTCGTAGGAGAAATGCGCGGGTTCTTGTGTCGTGGGCTGCGAGTGTGACTGGGACTGCTGCTGCTGCTGTTGGTGGCCAGACTTGTTGCCGCCGGTGAAAGCGTTCCAGATAGAACCCATTTTGACCGAGTGATTAGATATGACCGAGTATGTAAAGGGTGCTCGAGGATGCGAGTTTGGGTGGATTAATTCGGCGTTGATAGAGTCGCAAGCAAGTCTTGTCCGAATCTCGGGCAATCTGAAGGCTTCCTCCGGGTTTAGATTTTTTTGGTCCCCACCCACCTAGAATCAAGATTCCTCCAAGTTCTGTCACGTGCTATCGCGGCCTTTCACCCCGATGATGATGATGATTTAGAAGCCTTACAGCGAGATAAGATGAATGCGACAGTATGTAGATATTTTGTATTGATGACAATGAAGTTTTAGCTCCATTATGAGATTCGCGATCAGCTATTTTGACAGCCTCGCACTGTAGCACAACCCCACGATACAGCATCTACCCTACAAATATTTGCGCGGAGCTGGTTGACACTGATGGTTCTTACAAATTACCAGACGGCATTGTACTGAGGCACTGTTGTACTCGGTAACAACAGTGTCATCATGGAAGCAATATCGCATCCTCCATGATACTTGTCATGTTGTAAGGGTGCTGAATCGTGGTGCAGATCTTGACAACTTTATCACTCGCCGCCGAAAAGTTTTTACTAGGAAACTTTTTCCATCCCAGGCAATGTGAGCACCTTAACGCAGTACCTCCGAGAGGTCATGAAGAATTTATGGCTCTTCTCGTGAAGTACGGTAAGAGGCATCAATTTACTTGAAAATGTAGATTGAAACACATCCGTCGACAGCTGTCGATTCAGCCACCATGCGGGCACATTGCGTAAAGCAGAGCCTCACAGGGAAAGCTTCGAACATGTAGCGGATTTCACCGCGGGGGAATTAAGCTGCCCAAGGATACGACGGGACTGTGATTTACGGTCGTGCTCATAAAAGAAACACATTTTAGAATGGTATGTCGAGATCACCCCACAGTCACAGACCTCTGAGGACGTCTGCGGCTGATTAGGAAGAGCGATCACATTACTATAGGGGGCCGGGAACGGAGAACCAGACATCGACAAGTCTGACTCTCAGCAAGCCGCATAGCGGAGCCGCCATTAAAGTATAAATTCACATGACGGTGAAAGTCTACTCTACTGATGTAAAGAACAAGAAGAAATCAAGTCAAAGGTCGGCGGAAGAGAGGATTTTTATATTCAAAATTCTGCCACTGACCGCCCTAGGCCCGATTAGTCAGGGTGGCTGGTCGCCCTGCCCAGTGGGGCTTTTTGCTGTATTACATAATATCTCGGCCTATGAAATCAACTTTTCAGTGGGCCGGATACTTTGTGTTTGGTTCTCGATGCTGCATATCGGGGTTCAAATTTCCTCGTCCTGTTTGTATGTGGACTCTTGAGCTCAATTGCGCCGAGATACCTGGTCCAATTATCCATCTGGCCTCTCATACGGGTTTATCCAAGTCAATTGTCGGAATAATGAAGAACTCGCAAGAATTTAGATGTTCGAAGGCGCGCTCAAGGGTAGCAGGCAACTTGACTCGAGTTCAAGATGCAGAAAGGTAAATAGAACAGACTTGATATGAATTTGTTAACTTGACAGACTGGCTGAGGGCTGCTTAAGTAATTTTGTTGTTGACGCTATCGCCAATCAAGCCCTGTTCCCAAAAGGTCTTCGTGTTTTCGGCTGGCGCTCAATTCACCATCCTCCGCAGCTTCTTCCCAACACACCCACAAACACTTGGTATTCGGTCAAAGTAATCGTTGATTCAAACAAAGGCCCAATGGACTGTTTTCCTTATGTTATGGGCAAGCTTACGCCGGAGGGGCGAGTTGATCTAATACTTGAGTAACTATAACACATTTCTGAACTCCGTTTTAATAGCGACCACAGTACTTATGCCACCCTTCTCTTTTATTTTTCCTTCCCTTTTATGCAATAGCAAACGCCTGCTATCGTTCAATCCTATATGTACCCCAATCAGTCAGGCGAGATATGAGAACAAATGAAATTTCGAACCAAAGCAAAACAAGAAACTGTCACCTGAGGCGTGGGCCTTCTAGAAGATGGGAGGTAGATCATGGATGGTAGACAGAGTCACCCCTCTGGAGTAGAGGACGCTGATCCCAGCTGTCTTCGTTGCCGCTGTCATCGTCGTATTCGTCCTCCTCAACCACATTTTCACTAATCCGTCGGCGAGCAGGGGCCGCGACAGTCTCAGGCTTGCTGTACATGAAGTACTGAGCAAAGACACCCAAGTCAAGGAAAAGGGTGACAAGACTGCCCGCGAGCCAGCTCAGGTTGACCAGAATGTATTTGCCGTAGATGTGGCGAGCCTCGCCGGGTCTGCATTCATCGTGCTTGCACTTGGGATCGTAAGCAAAGATAGACAGAACGTAGGTGATGTTTCCGAGACAAGCAAAGAGGAAGAAGAGCATGCTAAGCCCATCTGTCGTCTTGCGTCTCCAATTCAGAATGAGCTGGGGTAGTCGAGAAGCGATGTATGCGACAGTGCAGAGATATCCAAAGATCTGACCGGAAAGGCTGAAATGAAGGTTGTCCTCGCCTCCAGCATTGGTATCACCATCCTTCTCGCCGTGAGAGGCCTTTTGGCCCAGGAACCAGCCGACGACACCAGCGGCAATGACCATCAGTACAATGATGGTGTTCCAGACAAGGGTCTGAAGGACAGTCGGGGTTCGAGGGGCAGCGTCTTCGGCGATATGAGGAACGGCTGGCGATAGACCAGACCAGTCTGAGCCGCGGCGGTCATCGCGAGCGATAAGTCCAGTGCGCTCGTTGGGTTCACCAGGGGCCGGGGTGGTCGGCTTCGGCGCAGGGGTCGGTGCATCGCGCCAAGTAAAGCCGCGATAGTAAAAGCACTGGCCGAGGAGGACGATATCAGCGATCGTATAGTAGATGGCGAGAATGATCTAAAAACAAATTGATTCAGTATTTTGCATTTCAATTGGGTAAGCTGAAGCTGAGCGTGAATCATACCATGGTCGGCAAGACGCCCTGAAGGACGGCGCCCAGAATGTTGAAGACATCGCCAAGAAGCCAGACAATGATGAATTGGATCGAGAGGGCGTCGGCGCTGCCGCGCTGGAAGTTCTGGATGATTTGAGGAGAGAAGACGACGACTATTTGCGATCAGTGACGTTCAGGAGGAGGACGGACGAGTCATGGCGACATACCCCAGCAGGCAATTGAAATTGAACTTTAAAGCATTAATTGTTAGCAATCGACGCCATTGAGGTGCAAGAACGATCAGAGACATACCCGCAAATGCCCGAGATAGCCTCAACATCTAGATTCAGGTTCGCAGTTGGCGGAGTCATGATGAACCCTGGACGAGAGTTGGCAGACTGCAGCGTCCACCCCAGCTCGTAGCAGAAACCGTCCTAGCAGGCTAAGAAAACAATCGAGTCGTAGTATTATGGCATTCGTCAATATTGGTGGGAAACAGTTCGTCTGATAATATTTTGTTGCTGGCGACAGAGAATCAGGCGACGGGAAGCAAAAAAAACGCAACGTAAAGGGAGAAGCAAGACGAGACAAAGTCGAACAGGGTTGCGGAATGACAGACTTTTTTTGGTCAAAGATTGGATTGCCAGGAATGGTCCCGTGCCCCATAAAGACGTCACTATATTTAAGAGAGGAATAGGCATGGATTGCGGGGAAAATTACGCTAGAAGTGCCCTGGGCTTGGCCGAAGACAATGCTAGAGTTCGAATTCGGCAGCGCTCTGAAGGAAAGAAAGAAAGAAAGAAAGAAAGAAAGAAAGAAAGGTTAATTTGAAGATCAGGATCTGATCTAGAATAGCCAATGCCAGTCAAATTACGAACTTATCACGAGTGTGCAACCAATTGAAGTTGCTGAAGATATTCAGGGGTTATGTTGAATGCAAGACTTTGATCATAAATAATGTTTCGTCAATCTGATAGTGTACATATGAATGAAGTCATGATCACTATTTAGATGACAAACACCAAAAGAAAAAGGGAAACATGGACCCATCGCATCGTATATCTTCCTACCTACCTAAACAAAAACCAATCACAGAGGATCCTGAGTCATCAAAACTCCATTCCGCACTGCAAAACCAAATGGGCCGCAGTCGCCGCAATATTGTCACCTCACCTCAAATCGCTGGCAACTTCTCACCGCTAGCCCTAGAAGGAAATAACGGGTCAATCACTCTACCTACCTCGGACTTAAATCCGACTACCACTTGCTTATAAGAACTCGCCTCTTTGGTGCCCGATAACGTATCTCAACATTATATCAACACCAAAAACGGAATTTAGCATCACTGTTGAAGCAGCAAATATTTCCTTTTCACATCGACATTCGAGTGTTTGTCGTTCTTCCGATTCCACGTCCCTTCCAGGTTCATTACAAATACACATACAAAACTCAAGCGCCTTTGCGCAAACTAAGTACCCAATGTCAACAGCCACCCCCGTACCTGGCTTGCCGGTGGTCGCAGCTCTTGAAAGCGACGATTCTATGTTGACTCGTCGTTTTGGTAAGGAGGTCGTCAACTACTATGCCGGCAGCCGCATCAACCGGTTCTCTTTCCTCCGTGCCGACACTGGTTTTCTTCGTAAGGCTGCCGTCAGTCCCGCAGCTCGATACCTGGCTCTCAGCGAACTGAACCCTTTGGTTGCCGACAAGAAGACGCCAGTCTACTTCACTTTTAACGATGTTCAGCCTTTGGTTGGATCGGATCCCTTTGCGCAAACTGAGGACGAATCTATCCAAAACTTCGACTCAACCAAGTCCACGCCTCTCATTGTCTTCCTTGGCATGCTAGAAGAGGGACAAGAGAGCGAGCCCATTCCCTCTACTGATCACGGGGATATTCACGGTCATCCTTATTTCGCTGTTGACATTACCCCCAAGGGTAACCATGCCGAGAAAGCAGCCAACTTCTTGGCGGAGCAGGAGAAGAAGGGAAATTCTCTAGATAAGAACCCCCGTGCCATGAGCCACTCTCCTGATGCTGGTAAGCTTAAGCCTTTAACGAACTCGACAGTTGAAACTAACGTTTCCAGCCGCTCTATACGCTCAAGCGAGATCCATGATTGACTGGAACTCACGAAGCCCATTCTGTGCTGGTTGCGGACAGCCTAACCTTTCTGTCCATGCGGGTTACAAGCGTGTCTGCCCTCCCTCCGATAAGAAGGGTGGGGAGAACAGCGAGCCTCGAGGAGACTGTGCCACTCGCCACGGCGTCTCCAACATTTGCTTTCCTAGAACGGATCCCACTATGATTGCCGCCGTTGTTTCTGCAGATGGTACAAAGCTTCTCCTCGGCCGCCAAAAGCGCTGGCCTCCTTACTGGTACAGCACGCTTGCTGGTTTCCTCGAACCTGGCGAGTCGATCGAGGAATCAGTTAGACGCGAGGTGTGGGAGGAAAGTGGTGTTCGTGTCGGTAGAGTCGTCATCCACTCGAGCCAGCCGTGGCCCTACCCTTCTAGTCTCATGATTGGTGCTATTGCTCAGGCGCTCCCTGATGACGGTGAGAATATCACCTTGAACGACAAGGAGTTGGAAACGGCGAAGTGGTTTACAATGGATGAGGCTCGCAAGGCCCTCGAATATGGAACAAGCTCACTGGGAGAGGCTGCTCCTGAAGGATATAAAGAGGGTGATCTGCGACTTCCTCCTTCTCAAGCCATTGCCAACCGATTGATCACAGCGGTCGTCGAAGGATACTTGACTGTGACCCCTAAGATTTAGGAGACTTACGACGGCTGCCTAATTAGTATATAGAAATGGGAGTATAGAAGCGTTGAAATCGGTGAGAATACATATTCCGGTACTACCATAACCTTTTTGGAATTCCCCTGCGTGATTTCTCAATCAACATTCCATATCCTATCATGAGAGTAAGTGTTGGGCATCACCTCTAAATGTTTTCAATAGACACCTCTTCGAGTTCTCCCAGGTGACACTTGGTACCTCATTATCTCTTACATATTCACATCTTGCGACAAACTAGCAAAAATAATTAACGGATTAGGAAAGAAAGTGTTTTGACCAATCCAAGGAGTCCCCGCCTGTTGAGTACATCAGACTCAAAAGGGAGTATCAGTCTACTTGAGTATTTAGATACTCGGGTGAGGAAGGTCACTCCATCTTAATTCTTTTATGATGGAAAACTCATCTATACTGTATCATTCGTTTGTAGGGTAAAATGAAAAATGGATTGAAGAAAATCGAGGAATAGTTGTGGTAGGCTGGGGGGTTAGCAAAACGATTAGGACCGAGGTGTAGAGCGCGGAAGATAGATACACATGTATCCAAGGTCTAGGTTCCAGCGACAAACATGTTGAATTGCTCATTCTTCATGATTTACCCCTAAAGATGGCAAATTACCTATGTTATTAGTGGTTGGGCTACTGTAGGTAGATAGGGAAAGGACCTAGGTCACTCTCACTTTCTGCCCTGACAGCTGCCTGACAGCTGCCAGTGTTGAACCACCATCGCCTTTTCATCTGCTAGCCTAGGCAACCATTTTTACACTCTACACAAAAATCATCTGGCACATCCGTTTGTGCCCCTTCTTGGATCCTAAAAACCTACATCTTCTCTTCATCATCACCTTTTGCGATGACAAGTCGTCCCGCGGTAACAAATCGTCTGGATTCACAATGACGAATCGCAAGCTCAAAGGCCCCTCGCACTTTTGCGAGTGGGTAGTTGGCACAACAATCGAATCTGCCCTTGGTCCCATTCCCAAGAAAGCCCCCCCAAAGAACAAGAAACGAGAAGTAGTACGCGTTGAAGTCACTACTGATGATGAATCTGAGGAAGACACCGTCAGGATCACCTACCCTCGCACTGGACGCACTGTCCCTCCCCCTGCCCCTGAGCCTGACCCAGAATCTGAATCTGAACCTGAGCCTGAGCCTGAGCCTGAGCCTACCCCCGTTGTTGCCAAGACTGTGATCAAGAAAGTCCGCTTCGAAGACGGACCCAAGAAATCTGCTTTGAAACAAACCGTCATAACTACCCCCGTTGAGTCTTCTGATGAGACATCCGAATCTGGCACAGAGTCTGAACCCGAGCCAGAGTCAGACTCCAGTCAGTCCGAAACTATATCAAGTTCTGATGCAACTGATTCTGACGCTGAGAGTTCAGATAGTTCTTCCAAACAAAAGAAGAAGAGAAGAAAAAGGAGGCAGAAGAAGAAAGAAATTGAGACTGATTCTGAGAGCGACTGGGACTCAGATCCGGACCCGGTTTGTAAGTGTCACAAATGCGTCAAGGGTCGAGAGATATTGAGGAGGATAGGCAAGAAAAACATCAAGGAAAACACTCCCCCCAGCCCCGAAACATCTGAATCCGAAGCAGAAGACCCCTCCAAGCACAAACAGCAGCCTGCCAAGAACAAGAAGAAACGCGGAAAGAAGGTAGAGGAGCCAGAGCCGGAGTCAGACGCCTCTGATTCTGCGAAAGACACCTCTGAGTCGGAGCCTGAAACCCCACCACCTAAGAAACAGCAGAAATCAGCCAAGAAACAAAAGCAAGGCAAGCAGAAGGGCAAAAAGCAACAAGAGCCTGCTTCCGAACCCGAGACATCAGAATCCGAACCAGAGCCTCCCAAGAAGAACAAGAAGCAGCAGCAAAAGGCAAACGCCCAAAAGGGTGTCAAAAAGGCCAAAACGCCTGAGCCTGAGCCGGAACCGGAACCTGAAGAGACTGACGGAGAAATTTCTGAGTCGGCGCAGGAAACAGAAGACGAGGCTGAACCGGAAGAAAAGCCCAAAAAACGAAGCAAAGGCAAGCAAAACAACAAGAAACAGGATTCTAAACAAACAGAGAAGGCAAACAAGCAGCCGAACAAGAACAATAAGAAGCAAAAGGCTGGAAAAGAGGCTAATAAAGAGCCAGAAGCTCCCGAAGAAGCAGAGGCTGAAGAAAATGCTCCCGAAGCAGCTAAAGAAAAAGACCAAGGCAAGTTCAGAAATATGAAATGCAAGGAGAAGGCACAGCCTAGATACAAGGATGGAGTCAAGAAGGGCAATTATCCCGAAGGACTACCAGGCCCTCACATGCGTCGCCCTCAATTGATCGAGCCGATACGGGCCCAAGTCGTTCAGACGGAGCGCGTGATCGAAACTCCTGAAGATCCAGCGCCAAATGCTTACTACGATCCAGAACACAACGTCATGAGAGTTTACCATGGCCCCGTCTATGGCAACCATCAGAGCAATGCCCTGTACCCTGAACGCAATGGCTTCAGTCGCCCCTTACCTATGGGAACACCTCATCCTATGCAGAACCCTTTCTACTATGGCTTCAACAACCCAAAGCAATACCCCAGCTACTCGCAGATGTCGCCATACAATCAACACTACGCAGGTGTTCCACCTCCAGAGGCGTATTCCCATGTTCCCATCACCCAAGGAATACCCCCTGCTCCCTGGTATACTATGGGAGGTCCTCCAGGACCTCCCCCGGCCCCAGGCAGCTACCAGGCAAAGACAGCTCCGGCGTCCAGCAAGGACAAAGCCAGCCAGAACAATAACGTTGGACCACCAAGTCTCACTGTAAGTAGTAATAGTAGTAGTGGCAAACGACAGCATTAGGATCGGATTTAACTTATAAACCAGGGAAAGGATAACCCGTATCTCCCCAAGAGAAACAAATCCCAGTTCAGCTCATGGGGCAGCCAGGGTGCCCGAACTGCCTCCAAAGAACACAGCCAGCCAGCGGGTTCTGTTAGAGCTGGGTCGAACAATTGGGGCGGTAGCAACAACAATGATCAAGGAAACACTTGGAACGACGGAGCTGGCGATCAGAATACTCAAAATGACCAGGCTGGTTGGGATAATGCTGGTCAAGACAGCAATAACAACAACAATAACGACACCAACGGCGGCAGCGGTGACAATCAGAATGGCGGCTGGGGAACCAATAACAATGGTAACCAACCAGTTACAGATTGGGACAACGGCGGCACCCAGGAAACAACCCAGAACGAAGGATGGGGAACTGGCTCGAACAAGAGCAACGAGACTGTTCGCAAGGCCGGAGACCACTGGGGTGACGATACTTACCCAGGAGCTAGCGGCGACTGGGAACAACCGAAAGATGGCGTGAGCAGTGTTGGGCAAGGTGCAGACAACAACGTTGGTGTATGGGGAGTTGATGATGGGAATGGGAACGGTAACGGCAGCGGAAATGGCAATGAGAACGGGAATGAGAACTGGAATGAGAACGAGCAGCCTGCCTCCACCGGAGGAGACGCAGGTCAGGATAATGTCATGCCCGGTACCTGGGTTGAAACACCAGCTCTCTCTGCTGGACCTGATTGGGGGGATTCTACTGCAGCGCAAGACACGAACGGAGCGGCCGATACTTGGTAGATTGAGTTGTTACATTATGAAAGATATTTACATAATTTGGTCAAAGGGGGTATGGTATCCGCAAAATCAAGGATCCTATGACGAAATGTCCTATCGATTCACCCAATCTCAGGGACATTAAAGAACTTGGCTCATCCTAAACTTAGGTCGCCCGAACAAAGAAGCAAGAGGCAGTCTAGATTTTGGTAGACCGGCTCAATAAATTCGTTGTACTCTTCACATTCAAATCTTCTCTCTTTATTCTTCTCCTAATGCTCCGAACATGTAACCCCTTGTGGCTTTTGCCTTATAATATGTATATGTGTTGTGATGCTGTGATGCAAACCAAATCGCCCTAACTATCGTCGCGTCATAATCGTCCTGTTTGTGTCAGAAGTGGAATCATATCAACTCCGCAAACCGTCTTGTTTCTCGTACAGAAACTGCACAATAAAGCAGAAAAGCACGAGCACGAATTGCAGAGCCATGCCGAGAGAGAGATAGTAGGGCAAGGATTGTCAATCAGAGGATCGTGCAGCCGTGGTAGGACCTGGACGGCCGTCAATCAGCTTTGTCCTGGAAAGGGAGACGTCGTTTTAGCCTGGGCGACAAATGACGACGACGAGCACACGCTCATTGGAAGGAAATGCAATATGAAAAGTAATGGGCAATGAAGGTAAAGAGAAGGTGAGCTATGTCTTTGGATCTTACTTACCATCGGGCCATCTCCCATTCGACAACCCATGTGCAGCAGATTTTAAGACGCTCGCGCACACTGGATGTTCCTAGGAGTCGGTATTTCTCAATATCCTTGACAGGTAACATGCTGGCAAACCACCATGGGAAAATAGCAGGATCTTCTGGACAATCGCCATATATAGTTAACATCCGTTCTGTCAACCATGGTACACTTTGTTCTCGCATTCGAGTGACAAAGGATGCGGCGTATCGCATTAGACTTTGTGTTGACATCGTGTCTATGTCGGCCACCGATGTGGGTATCTGCGGACTAGATGAACTGGAACGCGGCAATGGCGATGCTTGCTCCGCAGGGTTTTTGTCGTCCTCCAAATTCGACATAGATCCTTGGTTAGACTCGGACTCCATGGGACTTGCTTCAGCGGCCTCGGCAGCTTCTTCGTCCTCGAGACTGACATCATCGACTCGTTCAGTCTTACCAACCATATATCCGTCAAGGAAAGCATGTTCGAGAACACGGAAGCGTGAGACACCGACAGTCTCTATGAGACTTCGACCGTCAGGGTAAAACTGAATATGGACAATGCGGAGTAAGGTGCCCAACTCGTGGAAATCAGTATCTCCAGGATATTGCCGTCGTTTTGGTATCACCATACCAAACATACGATCTTCTTCCTCAACCGCTCTTCGAATCATGAGTCTGTATCTTGGCTCGAATATGTGTAAGAATGTTGGCATATGAGGAAACGATAACGTGCAAACAAAGAGCGGAGTGGGGTATTCTCGCATCTGTGTAGTGCGTTCCGCATCCAATGCTTCTTTCCGAGCGTTGACTTCCTCCAGCCAAAACGTTTCGATGATTCGCTTGATGGTCTGATTGGATGGTGATAGAGTTTGATTAAGTAGAGGGCTGATAGCTAGTGAGCGGCGACAGATGGGGCAATATCGTGAATGGTCAAGAATACGATGTAAACAGGACCGGCAAAAAGTATGCCCACAGGACGTTGTAAGCGGATCGTAGAAAAGCGCATAGCAGACCTGGCAGTCCATTTCAGCGCGAGTAGCGTCTTGTGCCTGTCGAACGAGTCCTGTATCGTCGACATCGGGAGGTGGTGACGGGGTGGCCGAGATGATCTCATCATAACAAATATCAGCTTCATACGAGAGGTCGCCTTCTTCTGCCAAACGGTATGTGGCTATGACCTTTCCACCTGGTATAATTTTTGAATATGCGTCATCATCATCGCGCATGGAAGCAACGCCCGCAGCAGCCCAGGGATCTGGCCACACAATTCGTGTTGACATCTCAGTAGTAGAGGACTCACGCTTGAAACGCTCGATCTGTTCTCTCACATGGTGTGCTGTTTTGTTAAGAACCACATCGACAGCGCAATCGCCGAGAGCATGCTCTTTTCCACAGTCCTCAAAGGGACATCGGAAACCGCGAAGCCGATCGGGAACAGCAGGATATGTTATATTGGCACGTAGGTGAGTGTTTGGCAGACAACGCCGGCACATGCTTCTCCCGCATGGGAGACTAATAGGCTCATGAAGAGGTAGCGAACAAATCCGACACTGAAAGAGGCGGACGAAATCTCGGGGTGCAACATCGCGATGGCGTGAACCTAACGTCGGTGATTGCGATTGTGTTACTTGTTGTGGCTGCCGGCCCGAGTCCGGGTTTTCGCTATCGGAATCGGTGGGCGGGTCGGGAGTCGGCGTCCTTTGAGGACCGGGACCGGAGGTAGGATCGGTCGCAGGATGTTGCGACGTGCTGTTTGAGGACATGAACGTCTATAGACTGTGCGTGTATCGTATAAGGAAATGGAAATAAAAGGGGGGGGGGAATGGGGGTATAATGTCGTTGTTTTCGAGCCCGTTACTCTTCCTTCTGTCGTATCTGGGGCGTCGAAACTCTCTAATAAGGTGCGAGCCTCTATATTATTGGGACTTCGGTGAGAAAACGCAATACAGTACAAAGTAATATAATACTGCGTTGATACTTTGTCGAGAAAAGAATAAGGTCAATATCCAAATCTTTAGAAGATTCCTTGTCCGGCTTATGACCTGCTATACGATCGTGTTCGTGGGTTTTGTTGTTGAAGACGAGAGTTGCAGTCTTCTTGGCGTAACCGTTGAAATCGTGTCGAGCGCATGAAGGTATATGCGGATGTGTCCAAATGACGAGGACAATTTGGATTCAAGATAGACATGGATTCTGTAGAATTATGAGATTACAAAGATCGTATCGCGAGTAGGAGGCGAAGCATTTCCACAAATGGGATCGAAGTAACAGAAAGGTGGATGACGGTGTCGTATATAAGACGAGGCAGGGTAGAAATTTGGTGGGGGAAGATGTTATGATGAAGTAGTTTTGGTACTCGAGGGGCGGCAAGATGTCATAGGTTTTAGGATGATGGGAATCAGTTTAAACGGCTGCCGAAGTCAAATCCACTTGTTTTACCAGGGATCAGGGGAGGCGGAGTGGACTCCGGGGGGATCCTTGGGCTTGACTTGAAATATATAATAAGGAGGACGGGCAATAATGGCCGGCCGAGAAGTGGAAGAAGGAAAAAGAAGATGGTGTTCTCTGTTTCTAGTAGTCCAGCCCAGTAGGAATAAGAAGAAGGAAAGAACAGGGCATGATAGGACAGGATAGAATAAGGCAAAGCGTGTTGAAGAAGATGAGATGCAGGCAAGGATAATAGAGATCGTCATACAACCAAGACAACTTACCAATCCGGGACAACTTCGCAAGGCCGCAGAAGAAGAGGATGCGAGATAGACACGCGGAGATAGAGAGAGGTGTGTGGTTTTAAGAAGAGTAAAAAGAAGACATGCGAGCTCCAGAATGAGAGGCGAACTTGAACAACAGATGATATTATCTGTATGTATCTTTTTAGAAAGTAGAAGGAGGAAAAGAAGAGGGAAGAATAAGAAAAATCGAAGGCGTCACGGTTTCTCGTGACGATACAAAATACCTAATACATACCTAACTCACCTGGAAGGCAAGAACGACGGGGGGTAGTTTGCCGTACTAAGCATACACATACAGTGCAGTACAGCCAGTAAGTAATTGAGTACCTGCCTACTTTACCTTATAGGATGAGATGACAATGGATGATAGGGAAAAAAAACCAAGTGGGGAGATTCTAACGTTAGGTCTTTGGTTCTAGTCGTAGGAGCTTGAGTCTCTGGCAGGTACCTTGTACATGGACGGCTTTTGACAACTGCCCGGGAAATGTTGTAGATTTTTTCCCTCAACTTCTAGTCTAGTACGTGCACCAGGGGAGGGTCCACCCCCCTGGGCTGGGACTTAAGGAGGACCCTGCGTATTACTACCATGACTTAGGCGCCTCCATAGCACTGTATTGTACAGTAAGTTGGCCAATACTCGGGCTACTACTACTAGCCACAGGGTTCACCCCGTTTTGTTGACCGACTGACTACCTTAGATATATCAATGAGATCAGTGCGGAAAAGCAAAGTAATTAATGTTGGTCAATACTCTCGGTGACACAAAACCCAATAAAAACGGATGACGCTGGCAGGCCAGGGTCATAGACTCATGACGTCGAGTCTTCAATACTGCAGTACTGGTACGGATACCGAGCCGATACAGTATACAGAGCTGCGCATTCTCAACGGCTAAGGCGCCGCAAACAATAGACTTTGTTGGCTGCCCGTTGTCAAGGCAAGATTCACCTTTTTTGGTAACTCTTGGTGGAGGATAGATATCCTTGCTGCCAATTACCGGGATAGAAGTCGAACCCAAAATGAAAATCAATCCATATGTAGAGAGACTGAGCCTCAATCAACGCGCACGCCAAGAAATGCGATGCGATGGAAAACCTGGTAGTGATAAAAGAACAGCGGGAACTTTTTTCTCTCTCAAAAGAACTCGCAGTGCAGCGCAAGGCAACACAAACGTTGAATGCTGCCCTCCAGAAGCGCAAGCATGGCCAATGGCCGCACGCAAAGGCCAGCAGTCATCCAAGATCACGATGCAGAACACAGGGTCTCCAAAGTAGACGGTACTCAATCAAGACATGTTGTTCGTCACCTCCGCTCTTCTCTTTTTTTGCGCGCAGTCTCCGTTTGTCTCTCTCTCTCTCTCTCTCTCCGCGAGAGCAAGGACCCTAGTTTCTGGTTCGCTTGTCTTGTCTGTTGCCGATCTCTGATCTCTTGTCCATTTTCTCTGGTTCTGTTGACGCGAAATACGATTTAGGACTTCTTTTTTGGGGGTTGGAGGACTCGGGCCTCGGGGTGAAAATAAAACAGCGGACGTGAGTATGTGGGTCACAGATTAGTTGGAACACTCGTAACCTATAAACCCCGCGTGGGTGCTTAATCTATTTTGTCACCCGTCCTCGCTTCCGATGTCTTGTTTCCCTCCCTAGCCGGGAAAAGAAGACTTCGCCGTTCCGTGTTGCAGAAAAAGGGGCCTCAAGGCTGATGGCGCTGATATTTTAACGATCCAGAGGGCACTGGAGATGTAACGGCCATCGGGGCAAGCAGCTGGCGCATCGAAGCTACTTAAGAAAGTGGTTAAAAAGAAGGGAAATCCACCCGCCATCAGTAGAAAAACGGGTTGGCAGCATCCGAGACAACGAAGTGATGGACTAATTCAGCAAGGCTGTACTATAATAACTGCACTGTACTTGGATTGGCTTAGAGCTTGTTAGACTAGACGGGGCAACTGACTTGACTAGGTATAGTAGTCTGGCGTATGCACAGTAAGACAGCTAACCAAGGCCCCAGGATCTAGGGTCAAAAGAGGCTCAAACAAAGTCGTTGGCGTCATATGACAAGCACGCTCTTTGTTAACCACAAAATGTACAGGGATGCCGATAACTATGGGGGATCCATGATGATGGTCATGGATATTATGTGCCGTCTTAGGACTCATGACTCGACTGTTGTTGGTAAAGTAGAAACTCTCCTTCATTCTCTGCCACTATACAGAGTAGATCCTTTCATCATTTTTTTGCCATCCCGAGAGTCCAAGACGTGGGATCAAGCTTCGAACCTGAGATCTCATCTACAATACTAGACCAAGTTGAGTGACAGGCACAAAACAGCGTTGAGGTTGGACAGGATCTAATCTACGCATCATCGTTCTCCCACGCCTTGTCCGAGCCCTCCAATGGTTCCAGGGCGTGGCGGCCCGGTCGTTCTCTTGCCTTTGAGCCTCCCTTACAAACCACTTCCAAGCTTGACAGTCACACAACGTTCCCAGGTTCTTGGACTGCACAGTAACTTAACTGAAGGAAACTCTACTCAACCTGTCCGCATGCGTGGCACGAGAGTCTCATCTCGATTGAGCCTTCCATCGTGACCAACCCGTTCAGTGTCATGGGTTCGTTAGTCTATCTTGCGCCTGCCCTTTGGGAATAACTACTTGTTTGTCAGGAGTTTAGGGAATCAAGTCCCGACAACGTACCCCAGGACCCTGTTCTTGATGACGCTTACTGTAGTTGTCGAGCATTATCTAGACTACGCCCCCTTCACTATTCAAAACAGTTTAGCTTAGTTCGCATTCGCCAATATTTTAGAAGTTCCAGACCTTTTCCGACTTGTTGGTTCCCGGATCAGGACTGCTCTTGACGAAAAGAACCCTTGTCGTAACCAGTAATGGATGACGAGTTGCTCGACTCAGCTCAACTTTAAAGACTAGAACATTCCCCCGCTTAGTCAAGACAACTTCGTTCTGTTCCATCATGCGTAGAAACAGCTGCCAAGAGAAAGTGATTTCGTTACATGAGCATTCTCAAATGTTTGTCCAATAGCCAAGAGCCCCATACAATTCAAGCTCAAACTCAAGCTCCAGGACCCTGAATCTTTAGTTGAAGCTCCCCCACATGAGCTTCCTTTGTGATGGTTAGCTAGTAGACTATTTCTTGTTTATACATAGTAAGTACCTTAAGAATCGATTAATTATTGCTGATACAGTATTTGTTTAGCGCCAAACTAATTCCCTTAAATAAAAATAAATAAATAAAAAACAATCCGTTTCATTCAAAGATTCACGTTTAGTTTTCAATACCATTGAAGTTTTCAAGGTTAATTCCATTGCTTTTCACACATCCATTGTCACATGCTAATCCTTTCCCATTTTGTTAACTTTGTTTGAGCTTCAAAGACTTTCTTTCTCCCATCGCCATAGCAGCCCTCTACGAAATTGATCCGTGCTCGTGTTTTTCGGACAGCTTCCCCGCCCATTGGCGATAGCTTCGACTCGTCCCCGAACGAACTTCTAGAACGATCGATTCTTTATTGTTTATGCGGTCACGTACCGCTTGAAAGGTCGATACAATCTATCAGAAACTTTACTTGGCTGTTAATCATTTCAACACAATCAATTGGAAGCTGAAACATCCTAAAACTCCAACGCTCTAAAGTTGGTAGGATCCTGACGAGATACACGACTCCAAAAAAGCCACAGAGCGGGGGGTTTCCCTGGTGTTACTGGGTACAGTGCCTTGGCCACTAATAGAATTCGATCTGATTTGTGTAAAAAGAAGCAATTGAGCATACGACATCCAGGTTAAAGCAATGAATGATATGCAATGCAGCGGGGAAGCCGTTATTTCCCCTGGCGATTCTGACGTTGATGCTACGTTGATGTTTTTACTTTTCCTCTTTTCATAGACTCAACTGAACTCAACTCTACATTATTATCCTCGCTTCTAATTCACGTCTTTCCATACTTTCTACAATTCAATTCCTTACTTAATATAAAGTTGCATACCTACTTCACATATCATACAGCCATCATGCCCTCCAACGCCGAGCTCCCGTCCCCAGAAGCCCGTCAAGAAATCACAGCTCGTTTCTCGGACCTCATCTCGGCCATTGAGTCCCACGACAGCTGGAATCCTCCCAATGTCGACCGCAGCCTCTTCCACGTCTGGGACTTTATCAAGAGATCCCACTATATCATGACTGAGCTGGACAACATGGCCGCCGGTCGACCACTACAGCATCCTGAGCAAATCCCCAAGAACGACGGTAGTATGTACCAGTACTATCGAGTCTCCATTTCATAAGCTAACACTCGCAATCAGCCAACTCAGGACCTGAAGCTGCCGCTGCTTCTTTCCACGACGTCTTCACCCGTACCATGATGATCAACCAGAGCATTCAAAACCCCCGCATGCTCGTCATGATGGGCATGTCCAACTTCGACTTTGGCCCTGCCATCAAAGACAAGTCGGCAGCCGTGATGGACGCTCTTAGCAATGCAGTCAAGAAATAGCTTTCACCTTGATCTAGTATACAAATGACGTTGTGCCGACCGAACTTGCGTCACGCGACGATCTTCAGGTCCTGACAGGGTTGACCATGATGGAGCAAATCGCGGACAAATTTTCGGTATGTGGACGTAAAACTTGACAAAAGTCAAAAGGGAATTAAAAAAACAAAAAAAACCAAGACAAATAACAAAAAATGAATTACAGGCTTGGATTAACAGTACTTCGGCTATTTGTAGCATACACCGCAAGATGGTTGTAGCCCAGCAGGTTGCGAAATTCAAATGATCGAAGAGTAATAACATATTGTGACATTCATAGTGCGAATTCCCCCTTTTTTTACTGTAGCGCTAGATTAATTTTCCTCATAAACAGGCCACTATATTTCGGTTCCATGATAGATATCATATCATCACAGTTGCGACGCCTACATATAGAAAATGCCGTTTTATCCAATCTCAATGACCATCCGTATCCCTCAGTGACTCGAGGACTTGGACCCGAAGAATATTTTCCTATAAATACTGCCTAAACACTGAATGAATATCATCAACACACCATGATACATAGTGTGAAAGGATCATTTCTTGACCGCCCAGCAAACATAATGTCTCGCTGAGCATCATCTCACACCGGCCCAACGACCTTTTGCCGCAGCAGATGGGCCAAGAGTCAGTCGCCGACCGATGTTTCCAAAGCAGACGCAGCTGCAAAAGAGAACACTGAGCATCCACATGCCCGCCTCGAGCGTCTCTTGATGCGCGAAACCGCCCAGGGCAGGCGCGACTTCATCCTGTGATGCCGTAGTGGCATTCACTAGGTGTCTGAATGGAGCGTGAGCGGGAGCTGGCATCATGTCAGGGTTAACGCCAAGGAGAATCATTGATCCTGTCAGGCCAACAGCAGTTGAAAGAAAGAATCCGGGCTTAGAGCGGTCGATGAGCCACCACAGGAGAGGGTTGACCATTGCCAATGTCAACGATACTTGAAGAGTGGACGCCCAGGCCACCTTGCGCTACAAATTGTCAGTTACACTCATATACAGGGTGCCTCAATGATTGACTTACAATGGCAAAAACAATGCCCACAAAGGCCCCTATAGCTCGGATCGCAATCGCCCAGTCAGTGCTCGGATCATCGTCTTTCGCTGGAGTATTTTCAACCACAGCTTCATCCTCCTTTTCGCCGAAAAAATCCTCCCAAACTCGATCGAACCAAGGAAACAGCGCTCCGACTGCAACACCAGTAAGACCCCAAAATGATAGATGCACCCAATTGTATGTAGTACCAGACGCATAGCCATCCGAATGGCCATTAAAGCGCGAGGTGACTAATACGCCATACCCAACACCAAGAACGAAAAGCAACAGTCCTCTCAGAACCAAAGCGACAGCCGAAGGGGAGGTTTTCACAGGTACAGGAGGTGCCTGGGAACGGATCGACGATCGACGACGAATTTGATGTGACCGGTCTTTTAGGAAATCAAATGTGGCATCGTCGATGCCGGGCCGCCTGATAGGAGTCTGAGCCCCTGTACCCCACGGTGTATCGAGTTCATCGCGATCGGCAAAGACGCGGTCGCGTGAGGAGGATGCGGCGGGAGAGTATATGCCGAAGAGTGTTGACGACGTCAAGTTCATGAATGACTGCGGTCTGCTGAGACCTGCGCTTGCAGGTTCGGGTGTCGGCTGTAAGAAGCGCGCGATGTTGGCATCTTGAGCTGGAGCGGGCGTTGGGGGAGATGAGTTCTCGCTCGGAGGTGTAGGAGTTGCCAAGTTGAGATCGAAAGGTCTTCGAGGAACGGGGCGAATAAGGGGAGGTCCGTCGTCGGCCATTGTATGTATGTTTTCGAAGTTTGGTGTTTTGTACAACTGAGACTATGTTCAAGCGGTTAGAAATTGGGTTCAATAGGATGATATTAGGTTGATAGCCGTGGAAGTTAGAACAAGGGTCTAGACTCCCCCAGCTGAGCTGAATCTGCAAGCCTCAATTTTAGGCAATGCAGCGTTACTTACTTCAGGTCTCGATCCAGACAGCAATCCTGTCGTGCAACTTCCAAGGAATTAACTCGAGGCGAAAAAGAGATGAAATGGAGTTCAAGTTGTTGGGGCTTCCAAGGCACTGCAACCCTGTCTATCAACCTCCCACGACTCGAGCTAACGAGCACGGATAAAACTTAGTAGCCAGGGCCAGGATATCCGCAACTAGGTAAGCAATTGGGCGTAAATGGGAAGAGATTGAGAAAGAATTGAAGAGCCCGAGTCTGTCCTGGAAGTACGAGACGTTGAAAGTTTGAAGTATTCAGGGTTGGATTGACTCGAGCGGTAAGGATTGGTAAGAGTAGGAGTGGAGAGATAAGCAGAGGAGAGTTTAATATCAAGCTTCAAAGCCCAGTATAGGTATAGGTAGAGAAGGATAAAGACATTGGAAAAGAAGAAGAAGAAGGAGAAAAGAGGCGGCACGGTTCCAATGTATAGTATCCAAGCTAATGTACGGCAACGTTCTTCACATGCTCACAAGACCACAACTAAACCAAGACACGGCAGACATGACAAGAGACAGTTTCGGGGCACGCAGGGCTAGTCTAAAGGGACCCAGGAATTACGTAGATGTGCCCCGTTTTCCTCCACTGCAGAAAGAACCCTCCAACGCCCGCCCCTGCTCCATTGGTTGTTTTAGTGGACGAATCCCCGCTGGTTGTTGAAGACGTTATGAAAGGTCAGTGCTTATTGTCGGTGACAAACAACTTGGTATGAGTAAATGAAAGAGGATTCTAAACAAAAGTTTGTGTAATTGGTAACCAGAAACAAAGAAAAAAAACATACTATTCATTCTATATGAATCAATCCTTCGTTTGTGTTTATACGGATCCATTTCCGATCATCATGCATCTGTCCAATCGTGTTCATTACCCCACATTCAAAGCGCCTCAAGCTTGAATTCGAAACTCCCTGGTTGGTCAGTTCTAATGGACTCTCTGCTTTTGACTTGCATTTGCGACCCCTCGTGATATGTGCCGTACCTTAACGTACTTAGTGGATGTATCCGTACATTCACGGGGCCTAGGCATATTCCCCCTGGCCCTAACGCCCGCTGAAGAATCATGAGCCAAGAAACAAAAGAGACACGAGAAGAGCAACGACGCACTTCCTATATCCAAAAGAGGACTGTTTTGATGAATTAAAACTTTATCCCCTCACCGTTTTTACTAGCCTGATCTCATTGGAGCAAGGATCGTAGACTTTATATTGTTTAAGCCGCTTGCTTCGATTTACATGTGATATTGGACGCATTTGAAGTTGACAGTCACCATAGTCACCACAGTCATCATCTTATTCTGGCCCCCAATAGGTATTCATACATTAGCTTATATTTACCAAAACATCAATAACCAACCAGCCACATTCACCCATCGATCCCCGTAGCTAACCCGCATTTTACTCTTCATCGCTGTCGCTTCCTTCATCCTCGTCCTCGTCGCCCAACTCCTCCTCGCTGTCCTCAACTCCCTCAGGTCGGGGTATCATCATAAATGCCGTCATGCAGGTGATTCGGTTCTGCGTCTCATACGTCCCCAACAATTCTCCCTTAGCCTCATCAGGCTTGCCGTTACCCTGCAATTCCAAGACTCCCACTCGCCACACACGGATCCGTCCGTCACTGCTTCCGCCAGCCACGTACAACGTTGCGGCATCCTCCGCACTCGGCACCACCACAAAGTCCTTGATGCGACCCTGCACTCCGTCTGACTTGCCGCCGAGCTGACCTACCAACTTGGCTGTAGGAAGCTTCTTGTCCTCCGCGTCCGATTTTGAGAGGTCCGACTCTTTGTTGGAGAAGAAGAGGATACGCCCGTCTTCCGTAGCGACAGCCAACAGTGTCGCATCCCCCTCTTTGTCCAGTGTAACATAAGAGAATTGATGCACCTTTGTTCGAATTGATCCCATAATCCTGCATTTAGGCACGCTGTCCATGCCAAATGCCACAATATCCCGATCAAACCCAACCGCAAATTCATCCGCTCCATCAACGCTTCCCCAAACAACTCTTCTTCCCTCGCCAGTAGAGTGCTTTCCTTCACCAGCCTCCTGAAGCATCTCCTTGCTAAAGTTCAGCACTCCAGCCTTCTTACCAGTGACCAAGTTCCACAATCGCATTGAGCGCTCGCCCTTGCTAACGCTTATCATGAGCTTCATGCTGGGATGGATGGCAAAGTCGTTAACACCAGACGGTGTGCCTCCGAAAGGTGCCGTATCACCGCTGGGGCGGCCTTGAGGCTTGGCAATGGGCGCCTTGATGTTGCTGAGCAGAGACCAATCTCGGGTTCGTGTAACCGCAATCGTAGAATCTTCGCTCGATGATAGCAGCTTCGATCGTGTAGGGAAACAAAGTGATGTGACCGTTGAAGCGTGGTGAAGCAGAGTGCCCACCTCTCGGTTCTTGGGGTTCTCGAGAATCGGTCGTGGTGCCACCTTGGCCATAATTTCCTGGTTCTTTCGGCTGGGGGGATGCGCCGACAAGTTGTATACATTCACGCGCTCATCAGTGCTACCAGAGGCAAGCATGACCTTTTGTGTCTGCCCAGGGACGGGCGCTGAAATGGGCGACACGGCGACGCAACGAATCGCCGAGGTATGGGCATTGAAAAGGAATGTGTCGGCGAAGTTGGCCTTCTCCTTGCCTCCAACTGTCACCGTCAATCCGTGAAGAATTCGATCGTAGGAGCCGACAACGATTTGAATTGTCTCGGGCGCATTCGAAGCGGGCTTAGCAGTGGTCTTCGCAGGCGCTGAAGCCTTTTCCTTTACAGGCTTTTCCTTGAGAGCCTTGGTGCCTTTGACCTTCTTCGTAACAACTGAAGGCTCAACGGCGGGCTCGCTCTGCGCGACAGCCTGTCTCTTGCGTTTGGCCATTTTGTCGTATTTTGTTTTGATGTTTGGTAGTCGATACAGAAAGCTTCAGTTCAAGTCATTATGAACCTTGCCTGGAGAAAAAAATATTGGAAGATAAGATAAGGGTGGGTACTCGGTAGCCCCACTACATGCATACTCGACCCGGCTGGTCATGATCTGGACTTATTCGGCTGACTGCTCAGAAATATGCTGGTTGCTTTGCGCTGTGTATATTCAAATGTACATGCAATATGGCAGTTCTAGATACTTTCACCAATGTCTATTTACCGGCTTGATTCTCCGTGCTGTCCACCAATCTCCCGCTCGACCATCTCAATTGAGCCTAGATCGGGAAACCGCTTGGAAAAGTCCTGTAGATAATCATCCTTCTCTTGAGCCGTCATTTCCAGCATTTGTTGCCCAGGGCTGTCCATACTGATAAGATCCTCTGACGCCGTCTCAGCGCGAGTTGGTTTTTGAGGCGATGCTGGCCTCTGACCAGTTGGGAGACTGTTGAGATGCACTGGCTTCTTAGGAGCTGGGGGCTTCATTGGAGGCTTCAATGTCAGAGCTGGAGGCGCCGATGATGTTGAAGAAGGGCTTCCCACTCCAGAAGGTTCAGCCCGGGTCTTTGTAACATTCAATGGCTTCTTAGGCACTCCGGGAAGAGGCTTCTCAGACTTGTTACCAGTCTCAAGAGTATCAGTATACTTTCCATAGCCTTGAGCAGTCCTTTGGATGCTGGAAGGTTTTTGTTCCTCGTTCAAGAGACTTTGGACCCTGTTTTGGATACTGACAGCACGCGAAACTCCTCCGATGCTCTTTGGAGGAACTGGCGGCCCACGTTGTCCCGCGGCTACCCTCTTTCGGTATTCGGCTTGTGCTGCTTCCACTCGTTGCTCCTCTTCTTGAAGCTTCAAGCGTTCCATATCACGCCTCATTTCAGGGGTCATGCGGTCCTCATCCTCATGGACATGACCATCGTCGCTGCGCCCGTCAGTCGCCTCGGAGCCGGCGATGGGAGTCAGATCGCGGCGTGCAGTCTCCCTCTCCGGTGATGGAACTCTCCCGTTGTTGGGAGAGCTGCCTTCGAAGAGCTTGAATGCATCCCCAAACTTGCCGGCGAGAATGTTCTTGTTACCTGACAGCGAAGTCAAGCTAGAACGCTTGCCAGCTTTGATTCGCTCTGAGTCTTCTAGACTTCTCAAAAAGTCCATATCACTCGATGCACGCGGATCGTCTGCAGGCTCTTGATAAGGAGAGGGAACCTGGGGCGGTCGGCTCGAGGATCGTGATGCAGCCTCTCTCTCACGCAGGAAATCAAGAGTTGTACCCTCAAGGTTAGTGCTAGCGGGTCGAGGTCGTGACGGAACTGGCGAAGCGCGAGCTGATGGTTCCAGTAAGTCAGCGCGAGGACGGCCACCTTCGAGAGACGGTCTAGATGAGGACGGCTGGCGTTCATGACCAGACTGCTGGTAAGATGGAATTCTTTGTGTAAAAGAAGGGCGGGGTTCTTCCGCGGCCCATTGTCCTGCGCTTTTCTCAGACTGTCGTGTAGCGCTGCTGGACCGAGCATAGTCATGAACGTCACGCTGACTAGGCTGCTCCGCCTCTCGGTTGAACCCCTCCGGTGGTGGCGTCGAGGTCATTGTGCCAGTAGAGACATATCGCGAGCTGTTTTGAGACGAGATGGCCTGCAGTTCAGGGTTATTGCTGATAATGGACTGTGCCCTACTGATATCGGGTCTGCTTGGTGCAGATAAAGTCTTTGAAAGGGAAGGCTCAAGAGGGGGTGAGGCGACAGCAGATTGGTGTCCAACAGGAGTGACCGAGTGCGTTCTAGACACTGGCTTCGGGCGAGAGTCGATTGGGGGAGTTGCAAACGCTTCTTCAGCTAATTTTGCGGTCACTCTCTCGTTCAGATTCGAGGATGCATTTACTGGCGAAATGGGTGAGGAAACATCGAAATCGAATTTGCTTCCCTGATCATGCAACAATGAAAATTGGTCGAGCGTCGGGAATCGAGAAGATAACTCATCGAATCCCTTTGAAGTAGCCTTCGTATCCAGGGCCGCGAAAGGATCTCCCCCTGCCTTTCGCATTGGGGAAGCATCCGGTTTCTGGGATACATTGCCCGGAGCTGGGGAAGCAGTCGGTCGACCTCTTCTCATCGGCACAACGTCAGGGATAACCTGCTTCTGCGGTTCGACTCGCTCAAAAACGGCGCCTACGGCCGGTGCTTGGTCCGGTTTCTGTGCCATCTGATGAGGGCTATCAGTCCTAACGTGGGTTTGGGAACGGCCGTTATAAATCTGCGAATTGTCAATGCGGGCTCCTCTGTTCGGAACAATACACTTACATCTTGGACAGGAACATCGCGCCCTTGCATTGCACATCCTTCCTTCAGCACTTGATAAATGTTTGGCCGATCCTGTAGGTTTTCTCTCAACATCGAGGCTACAATTCATGTTAGTCTTCAGGCAAAGATCCAGGGCCAATGAGCATTACCTATCAATTTCTTGAGCCTGTCAGAAAAGACAGGGTGACTAGGGAATCGGTAGCTGGCGTTTAAAATCGCCAATTGGCCCTGGTCCTCGAAAGGAGTAGTATAGTAGCACAGCTTATACAGCAAAACACCCAATGCCCAAATATCAGACTTTTCGTTTATAGGTTGCTTGCGATATACGTCGATCATCTCAGGACTTCTGTACTGCATCGTGGTGTGTTTCTGGACATCTTCGTCCATGAGGCGGCACTCAGTAACGGTGGTAGGGGCGGGACGAGGTGATGCTGCAGATCCGAAATCGCAAAGCTTGAATCGTTTGGAAGATCCTCTGGAGGTAATGAGAACATTTTCGACTTTAATATCGCGGTGTAGCAGTGGTGGTTTTAGGTAGTGCATGCACGCGACACCTTCAGCGATGTCGGTGAAGATGTTGAGGATCTCGGGCTCGGTAAGGCGGTGTTGTAGCCTGGTGTTCATAAAGTCGATCAAACCGCCGCCATTGCAAAACTCCATGAGCAGAAAAACTTCGTAACCTCCTCCCTGAAGTTCAGAAGCGTGTGAATCGATATATGTGACGATCGGTCGGTGGCCTTTGAGGCGCTTCATTGTTTCGACCTCGGTGCGCATGCCCCGCAGAGTATCCTTATCGGGCACCGCAACTCTCTTTAAGACAGCTTGATCGGTGCCGTCAACAGGCTTGGACAACTTGACAAGGTATACATGGGCGAAACCTCCTTCGGAGAGATACTTTTGGATCACTATACGGTGACTACCAACCTGAATCTTGGTGCCTGGCGCGAAGGTACCAGCTGGAGCGCCTCCAGGGACAGCTATGGGGGCGGAACCGTAAGGAGCATGATGATGTTTGTTGGACATGATATGCGCAGGAGAGTATTGACCGTGTGAAGCCATCGTGGGCGGAGGTATCGAGAAGCTCAGACGATGACAGTTGAGGAGTAATTCGAAGGTGAGGGAGATGACGGCAACCCCGTCCGTGAGCGAGGGAGCGAGTTAGAGCCAAGGAGCCAAGAGGACAATGGCGGTCGAAAAGGGGTCGAGGGAGTTGAGGATTGGTGTAGAAGAAATAGCAAAGCTGAAGATTCAAGTCATCGGGATCAAGCACAACCAAGCAAGCAATAAAGCAATTCAAAGCGAGCGCATGGTCGAGTTGACGCAAAAACACATGGCCCCTTGGTAAGATGTTGGAGGTTGCAGGCCTGACCTGCCTATCATCCAATACCTAGGTAGGTTCGCTGCACAGTGGCTTAGGGGCTTAGCCTCCCCGGATCGAGCACTCCACTGCCGCGAGCATTCCATCCAATGTTTCGACAGTCCGGGGAATTGTCGGCAAATTCTATTAACTTAAGAAGAAGAGCTATCTAAAGTTGTGTTGCTTTGTTTTGCTTTGCATATTAAATTAGCACGTGGTACGTGGTTAATAGAGCATGACTTTTATTATTTAAATCAATGTCTTGGGTTAAACAATGGTTCATGTTGGTCGGGTCTTATCCCGTGTTGTGACGAACAAGGTTATGGTCGGTATGCTAGACCGATGTTTCACCCACCTGACAATGTTTCGTCTTTACAGTACACATCACTATAGCGGGCAGGCGGGTCAACGATGTGTTGTTCAATGGGGTACTCTAATAAGTTCTTAGACTGCATGCATCAACTTACGACTTAGAAATTTGACAATTCACGTTAGTAGCTAACGGATATGGCAATGCGGCTCTCTGCAAGATGGACCATGACACGTAGGCGCCTCAGTGATAAATAAATACCGCAAAAAGGCCCAAAAGGAACGAATAGAGGGTTGTGCAATAAACAACTGGAACTTTTAATAAGAAGGATGCTTCCTAGCGTTGAGGCCATGATGCTCTTCAACCCTTCGACATTAGGTAGTACCTAGGCAGTTGTTATTCTACAGAGCTTCGCACCTACCCTTGACTACACATCGACGATTCCGGGACAAGGTTATATGATGTTGGATTATATAAAAAGTGACTTTCAGGGACGTTAGATACATATACAAGAAAAATATGAAAAACTCCTTAGTTTATTGTTTTTTGCTATTACACAAAGTATTAAAAATGTCCAATACAATACCATTACTCGCAAATGATGCTTTCGGTTCACTACATCTCGAGGAAAGGAAATGGCTATAAAGTACCGAATACTGTAGGAGCAACAATGGTTTTAGTAGACCAATAGAGGTATAAGCGTAAAATATCGGAAATAGTATTGTCAGACTTTTAATTGGCAAATAAGTTCAGTTTTCTCTCTATCTTCCAATGTCTTGCAGTCCCATGTCGATCCTTCTTTGCCTCTAGAGGTCTACCTATGATGAGGCTAAGTTAGGTAATATTCAACATCCTTCAATCTGGATTCTACATCTCGACCGTGATGCTTAAAGCTAAGGGAAGAAATCAATCATTGATCCGTCTGCCTTCGTCGCCGTCGTGTTGATCTGTTACTGCCTCAGCTTTGACCTTTTTGAAGTGGCTCATCTGAAATTACGTAGATGATGCTCCGCCGTTATACCTCTTTGTGTCGAAACTCAGCCATAACAAACGACTCGGCCGAACCGATACATCTATTCTTAGCAAGATGCGTGGGTGCGGATCATAAACGAAAAAAAAAAAAAAAACAGAAAAAAAAAACTCAATCGGATCAACGAGAAAATGGTTCCGTTGTGAGCTTCTAGAAACCATGTGCTGTAACATTACATTACAGTAGATTAGAGCCTAGAGGAGACGCTGTGATTAGGCTCATTCCAGAAGCCCACTGGTTCGTGTGCAGGGGTCAGCCTGCAACCACTCAAGTGGTTCATCAAAACTACGTCATTGTTTCTCCAATGAATGGACTGATCTGATTACGCTTTGTTCATCATTCAACTCGACCATTTTTTTCGTCTTTCTTGCTTTTAGTTCGCGGCATCGAGCGTGCCGTCCGTGCAGAAGCAGAGTTTCATTCTCATCAGCAGCCACAAACGGGACAAGACCTTTGCGGTACTTGATTCGTATGGATGCTCACGATGCTGCGAGGTAGTAAATCTAAAGTCACTATTTTCACACGATGATGTCTATAGTTGCCGAATTCTGGAAACTATTGCTACCCTACCCTGCAGGATATGATTTCTAGTTCTGGTTCTGAGCTCATGATTCTTCTATACTGTCATTGAGTCGGAGCATCCCATGTGGGTTTCAGCTGACCTCACTCGGAGGTCACGGCACTGGAGATTTCTGGTCTACTGACTACCTAGTAGAGATGCGTTCATGTGCCGAGAAGAATCATGGATTAACTACTAAAGTAGCTATTTTCAGTGCCCAAATCCCCAACGACTGGCCTGAATCTAATAAAGGACCCGCCTGTACTAAACCGATAACCTGGAACCTGGTGTTTGGTCTGCACGTACCTCAAGAGTTTATAATAACTACGTTGCGCTCTTTGTTCCAGCCTGATTCTTACTCTCTCTTTTTCAACCTGTCTATTTCTACTCTTTTGTACCCCTCGCATTGATCCAACCGATACTCACACATTTCCTATACCAAAACTCCAAATATGCCTGCTTCAACCTCTCCCCAGAAGCAAATGCAAATGCCCCGTGAGCCGGCTCCTGCAGCGTTCCCTGCTGAACGAACCAGCACCGAACAGCCGGTATGTGAAACCCTCAACTTCCGGGCCGTCCGGCTTCCGTCAAATATGTCGTTTTTCTCTCAACCAAAGCATGAAACATAACCGCGATCCAACAACTTACTGATGGACTCCCAATAGCGCCCGATTCAGCCCATGTCAATGGAACAGCCTCAAATGAACATGCGGGGAGGCAAAAACAACGGGGACGGTGGTGTAAGAACAACCAATATCCCAATTCTTCACTAGCAATTAGCTAACAATTTCCCTAGGCCATTTGCTGTGGTATCTGCGCCGGTCTATGCTGTTTTGAATGCCTAGACTGCTGCTGTTAATCGAATTTCATGGTCAAAGATACGAAGGGTATAGAGTACAGCTCTGGCGTTTAGGCATAATTCTGAGAGGACTTCTGAAAGGAATACAATCGTTGACTAATGATGTAACGAATTGTCGAAATTCTATTTATATTTAATATAATTACCATGCGGCATACGCCGTTTCTTTCGTCATCTTGTTCCGCCATGACGAGTCTATACTTTTAAGGTTGGGCCGGTGCTGTTTTAGACGACTACCCCTTCAAGTCGTTTGACAACATCCTCATAGAACTTCATAGATAGTTTCTCAGCAACTTCATCTTGCGTCTCGTCATCTTCTTCTCGAACTCCCAACTCCTCACCACCAGCTAGACATTTCCTCGTCGCATCTTCAAATCTCTCTCCCATATCGGCACCGACCGCCGCAACTCTATCCTCTTGTAAAAGAGCCCCCCGAATGCCGCGCACCACATCTGGTCGTCCGCGCGCACGTCGCATATCAATGCGCAAAACATCTTCAACAGGCTGCCAGTGTGCCAGCTCAACTAGAATAACACCCAAGCTGTAGATGTCGAAGCTCTTCTTCGATCGCTCTCTGTCCCTTCGGCGGTTGGACTGGGTATTTGGATGTCTGTATAAGTCGTGCTCTGCATCATCTCCCGGCGCATCAGTCATCTCATCCGAGCCGCCAGGACGAGAGAAGTCAAAACCCGAAAGGAACGGCTGTCGATAATCCACATGTCCGTCACGTGCTCGAAAGAACAAAATATTGTGGCTGCGGAGACCTTTGTGTAGCCAGCGCACAGCATGGAGGTAGAGAAGACAGTTGCTGATGGCATGTGCAAGGCGAACCCGTTCTGTAACACGCGGTTTGCGAACCTTGGGGTCTTGGAGAAGCTCACGGAGCGAGACAGGCGGTAGTGACACATGCAAGTCATCGTCGGACGGACGTTCAAAGATGAGTCCGAGTCGGCGGTCGAGAATGTCAACATCGTCTTCTGCGATATTTGGATCGGCCTTGTCGAAGAAACCAAGACAGTGAGGAGTACGAAAAGCCTCCGGCTTTGGACTGTGATTCAGCAGAGCAGCTAATTTGCGGACTCTGTCGATTATGTCGGCTTTGGAGAGAGAACTTGGCTGCGTGTCTGCATTGTCATAGTCCTTCCATTCGATCCATACCTTCTTCTTACCTTCAGCTGTCTTCATGAAGGCCTCACATCGTGGGGCTTCTGATCCATCAACCTCAGGATCCAACTCGATGAGATACCGTGGAATGAACAGGTTTCGTTGATGACCAGGCTTTGCGAGATCGAGAAACTTGGCAGCAGCTTCATCGACAACTGTTGGGCTATCTGACTTGGGGTCGATAGTCTCATTGAAGGCTTTGAACTTGGCAAGTCTCGACAACTGCCTCAGAGCGTCAGCATTGGCCTCCCTCTCCAGCTTGGACATCTGAGATGGTCCTCCTGGAGAGCCTGCGTCGAGCTGAGACTTGAGAGCCAACACGAGATGACTCAGATCGGCTATCTTATGATGGAGTAATAGCACCCCTCTGTTTGTATCCTGTACAGTATTGCGAATCTCGACTTGTAAGGAGTGATCGAGGATGTTGGCCATATTATCATTTAAAACTGAGAACTTCGCCAGTAGCCTCTCAAATCCTTGCTTGTCAAACGAAGTCCATCTTAATCTAGTCAGATTATTAGAAGATTTGGTCTTGAGCTCGGCCATGGCTTTCTTGATGAAATTTCGTTTCTTCTCAGTTATGGGATAGTTCGATAGCTTAGCGTCCTTCTCCGGAGCCTCCAACGCGCCGTCCTTATCCACGACCGTGGAGAGGTTGTTGTGTTTCTTCTGGTACTCGGTAAACTCATCAAACAGACACTGAATCTGGACAAGCATATCAATCACCGTCTGACGATGAAGATTGAACACGTTTGAGTTGAGAACCTTTTCCTGATTCTTGGCATCAAGATCAAGCAGCCCAGAAGCCTCGCTCCAGCAAAACAGGCGTTGCTGCTCCATCCTGAGGCGCAGATTGAGATACTTGCAGTCATCTTCGTAGCCCAAGGCCGTGACAAGAAGCTGTATCCCTGACGAAAGGTCAACGCTGAGTATGATTGACCGGGCCGAGAATTACCTTGAATACACCCTGTATAGACTTGCAAGCTGATGGAAGCGACTCCAAGGGCCAATCCAGCAAGAGATACAGGGTCCATTGTGCTCCTCGTCTTGTAGCTTATTCCCGAGGCGCTGGCCTTGTCCCGGAATAAAGACGAAGCGGGAGGCTGTGCAGCTGAACGGGGGCGCAAGGCGGCAAAGGGATGCCGCTGTGATCAGATAGAAGGTCTGGAACAGAACCCACCCGTGTCTGTCTGGCGGCCGCTGTCACTTTCTGGTGGGGGTTAAAGATACAGTACAATATTGGACAAGCTAAGGTATAGTGAATGCCATGTAATCTGATAACGCGGGGTGCCCTCAACGTGGTGAGAGGCTGTATTCAGGTCATGATTGGTGCCCTGATAAGACAGGGCAGACGTAGGTAGTGTCAGAATTTGATAACCACGGTACGGAAGTACTCTAAGTAGTAATTCCTATTGGTGCATGCTGTCGAAAGAATCCGACTGGCTGGCAAATTGTGGCCGATCTTGCTCTGGCACAAATTCAACCTCTCGACTAAGCGGGCTTCTAACGGTGGAAGCAAAGGGCACTTGAAGGGTACGGTACGTACTAATTCCGAAGAATACCGAGATCTTGTCTCGGGGATCAAAACGAACTTTCGTGATTATCTCAATATTAGGTACTCTGATGTGTGTATGTGGGAAGCCAATAATCGTCTAGTGACTGGTATTAGTCATTCGCCAGGTTAATTTTCGTATTCATCCATCTCTACTACGGTACCGGTAGCCCCATCAACTCGAATCCGATGATGGAAAATGTTAACCTGACCGCCAAAGCAGAGGAGATCTACGCTCTCAGGAGTTACTTAGTATTATAAATAGCAAATTTAACAGTTTAAGCTGCATGCATCCGTCTTTGAAGCTTGAGGCTACCATCAAAAGAAACATCATGACTCCAATTGTTGCGCAACGCTAACCTTTTTAGGTAATGATTCAAGGCAGGGATGCGACGGGACATTATTCCTTGCCTTTTCCTAAACAGGAATTTGGCTCTTGTGTCAAAAGCATGACATGTTCAACACAACGACATTGATATTGACCTTTGACTGAGTCAATTTGTCGCCAGCAAGTAAAATTGCGTCATTCTGTCTTGTATTTGACGGTATTATGTAGATTATTTGTGTACATCCAACATTTCTAATCGTTACTCATCACTGTAATACTAATCAGCACTCCCTCTCAGTCAGCACCCCAGAGGACCGGGTACGTTGTCCGGAAGGCTGTCGGTGTGCCACACGATCTGTGGGCCGAAAATGCCATTCTCAAGTATTTGATTCCAAAGACTGGCTCACAATGAGTCAGGTTATGATAGGAGAGTGGCTCGAATTGAGTTATACGGCGTTGCTTTGCCGGGCATGCACAGCACTGGTATGCAAGTCTTGACAGCGGTTGACCCACGATACTGGACTTACATGCAGTGGCCCATTCGTACTAGACTAGTGAAGAAGCAAAAAAAAGTGCTTAGTTATGGAAGGCTTGGCAAAAGCTTGGACCTGTCAAGGAACTTCAGCCCGTAAGCTCAGGCCTTGTTTCGATACGTACCCGATATGCTTACCATCGAGCGGCCGACCGTTGGGAGTGTCACTTTCAGCGCCAAGTCCCTTGAGATGTCATACGACAGGCCAGGAAATAGTCGGAACTGACATCTCCCCAGCGTATCGGTACGCTAAAGACACGGATTTGTTATAGCGTGGTAGTGTTCGTGTGGGTCTTTGAATGCCGGGCTACGACACCCACACTACCATCTGAGTGCCACAACACTAGTCAATCTAGGGATACATGCGCAACGCTATCCTCAAGAGATAATCAGAAGATCAAAACGCTGCTCAAAATGGGTTCAGTGAGTTTGATGCAGAAGCTAATCGGTAAACTTAGCAGATTTCCCCGTTCGCCAAGCCCCCAAGAATCGGATATGCGGCAAAGGTAGAGAGGGAGAGTTAGAGTCAGAGTCAGAGTCAGTGACAGATAACTCACACTCAGAAGTAGGGTTGCATTTGATATGCAAATGGCTTGCAACTCAAATAATGAGACATCTAGAAGGAAAGCATAGAACAATGACCATGTATAGCTTCAAGTAGAATGAATGTATCTGATACTTAATTTACATTATATCGAGTTGAGACTCGTTTTGCAAGACTTCACCAGGCTTTTGAGAAACCGCAAAGAAACACATATCAATGCCAGAACAGGGTATCAAGCTCAGCAGGGGTTCATTTTATGCTTCTTCAGACCTTATCAAGTCTATCCTGTACTCTAAAACGCCCGCACCAAGAACCGGTCCCAAACGTGTCTGTGCGTGTGTCCATCACCAATATCAGAACCGGGAACTAACTTATAGACTATGTTTCCTACTTATGACGGAATTCTAAATTAATACTGGACCTTGGACGGATAAAAAAGTATGGAGCTGCTTCACAAGGCTGACTATACGGATTGTATACCGGCTGCATATCCACCACTACAGTGACAGAAGAGAACCTCATATCCGCCATTTTGTAAGACCTTATTGGTCAAGATGAAGGTTTCACTGCGAAAGGCAGTCGGCGCTGTTCTATGTACTCACCCCTGTCGACTTCTAGAGCTACGGCGATAACCGATACCATGTCAGCGTTTTGTAAGTCCAATGATGTCGGTGGCACGGCACGTTGCAGGCTGCAGACTAGTTTCGGAGCTACAAGTCCCTGTACGGTAGTCGATACATTAGTAGTCTACGATATAGTTGGTTTAATCATTGTTCCTTCTAGGGCTGAAGTCGGAACCTTGTAAGATACTTGATTCAATATGCGAATTCCTAAAGCAGATGATGGACCACATGCCATCCCACCCCATTTTATCCCGCTCACTACCACGAGTACGCTACTCCCCAGGCTCTACATACAGCACAGAAGCCCCTGCCGGCTGAATGCCCTATTTCGGGAGTTACTGGCCAGGGGTGCATTGCATTGCATTGCCTCGCCTTGCAGCTCATGTGCATGGATGGTTACTCTATCATAAGCTATCCCCATGGCACTTGAGCCGACTGCCGTGTCTCGCTTCTGTAAAGCCAAGAGGATAATTAACACATATGGATCGTCATGGAACATTCTTTCTGGGGAAAAATAATTAGTAAATCTTTATTGCTCCGTGAGTCTAATATTTTGGACACAGTATCATTGAATAAATATCTCGAGGTGTGTGTCGACTCGAGGGCAGATGCCATCAACCCCAACTACTTCCAAACCTCCACCACCGCCCGCCCTCCGCCTCCATCTCATCAGGATATTCCACGATCCGGACTAAACTTGGAAACTTACCGAAGTAGGCGGATCTTGAGCCATCGAATCAGCCGGGATACAGTCAGCAGTTTTCTCTTTTAAGTGCCGAAGCTGTCACTGACGCTCTCCGCTCCAAAGTTTCAAACTCATCCACTTCTACCCCAAGACTAGACTCGGCTTTATTAAGAAGCCACACTCCTCAATCTTCATGAGGCCTATGTCTCTTGGCATGAGTAGCAATACTTCACCTGAATCTCATGCTTCCCTCTCTTTCCCTTCATCTTTTCACTCTCCTCCGCCATATACTCTATACTCTGATTCGACAAAGTCCCCCTACAGCTGGTACTCGCTTACCATGGGCGCATCGAATACGTTTCAACAAGCGATCTCGAATAGTAGCAGAGAGGATACGCTCTCAGGTCCCGAGGAATTGTCTTCAAACTCCAACTCTCCTAATTCTACTGCCTTTACAACCGATGGAAGGACATCACCTTGTGGTTCGATATCGGCAGCCACGGAAGGTGGTCGTCTGAGCGTTGCTTCCGTTCCATCTGCTTGCCTGGCCTGCGTACGTTCTCTTCCTCTTACCCCAAGTCCTCCCAAGTTCTAACGCAATCTTATTATTAGAGAGGCAAGCACCTGAAATGTGATGGAGTCAATCCATGCTCTCGTTGTGTCACTTCTGGTTCCGAGTGCGTTTACATCGCCTCAAGACGCGGTTACAAAGGCCCTCGACGAAACACCACCCGAAAAGTCACCAAACGTCCCAATGCATCACCTGGTCGATCTCGAGCACCAAGTCGAAGTGGTGAAGGATCCATGTCGCTTGGATCGACGCATTCTCCCTTCCAAGGATTAACACATTCCCCCTCTCCAGGCCCAGCTTTCTTGAGCCCTCACATGGGAGACGACACATGGAACTCACCGTTACCAACTCCATTCCTCGATCCCGCGTTAGCTACGAGTAGCAGCATGGAAACCGACATGTCTTTCTTTCAGCCATATGGCACTACAGATCCATCCAGCGATATATTCAACTTTTTCGCTAGTCAACCATACGAACCTATTCCTACGCAACCTCCAATACCCACCCTCGCCGAACGGTGTATCGACTATTTCTACAACCATTTCCATGCTGCTCACCCCTTTGTCTTACCGAGGGAGGCCCTTCTTAGCATCGCGCACGAGACTGCACTCGAACCTGTTGTCGCTGCAATGCGCTGGATTGGCTCACTGTATATGCCTGCATGCCCGCACCGCACCCAACTCTTCCAGGAAGCTCATCGAGCGGTCTACAAGCCTGATTGTCGCAAAGATGGGTTTCTGGTCCAAGCCTTATTACTTCTCCTTATTGGTCTGGACGGACAGGGACTGCAACAAAAGGCCCGAGAAATACTTTCAGAGGTTGAGCAAATCGCTATCGAAATCGGACTTAACACGAGATCCTTTGCAAATGTATATGGGCGCGGAATGTTAGTGATGGAGGAGAGTTGGCGAAGAACTTGGTGGGAACTCTTTGTGATCGACGGCCTGATCGCTGGGATTCATGAAAAGACAAACTTCCTTCTCTTCGATTTCGCATCCGACGTTGCGCTCCCATGCGAGGAGTACCAATATCTCCTGGGGGTAAGTCTTCGCTTCTATTCCACTACCCTACCTTGGCTAATGACGTATTCAGGACATTCCGCAGCCCATATACCTTGAAGACATGGACAAAAGTGGTTTCTATGGTCTGGACCGTGAGTTCTCATCGTTCACCTATCGAGTGAAATCCGCTCAAATTCTCGGGAAGCTCTTGCGAAACCGTCCTGCTACTGGGCCCGATGACGAGAACCTCGGCCATATCGAGACGTTACTCACAGACTGGCGTCGCAGTCTACCCAATTCGAAAAAGGACGGTTTATATCGGAGTGGTAGGCTGGACGAGATGATGTTCCAGGCGTATATGATAGCCCATGTCACGTCAATTCTGCTTCACCAACCGCATTCGCAACTGGATGTGTCGTCAAGTCAGTTAGCTGACCCGAGCACGTTGCGTGGTTCGACTGAAACTCTCGATACCCATACAAAATACACGATATATTCCGCTACTGAGATCAGTAAACTTCTGACCCATCGTGTCTCAGTACTTTCTCACACCCACTTTCTCAGCTACGTGGTGCGAATGTCCTCCACTGTACATCTCACCAAATGGGCCCTCCCCCTTGCATCCAGCGACGACGATAACCTATGTCGATTCATTCGACTCAACAACACTGTTTTCTCAAGAATGTCTCCAATATGGAGCGCTGCGGAGCGGGAGGGCCGTTCCGTAAAGAGCTTGGCGCAAGACATTTACCAAGCAAAGAGGCAGCATTCATTGATGCCTCAGCTTCCGTTTGGGGTTAGCCATGAAGAGGCAGTGAACAAAATTGCCGAAGATGATGCCATTATGCATGAGTTTGAAAGCATATTGGGCTAGTAAAAGGATACTGGAAGGGATTGGTGATCTGGGCGAACAGCATATACATGCATTCAAGGAGACCTTTGGACAAGAAGCGTGATTTATAGCGTGGCGTTTTGGCTTGATAATTCAGAATTGGAGAACAACACGTCTCAAGTATTCTGTTTGGTGTAAACATACCTAGATAGGCAGTTTGGACTTGCATCGCGCTTCATATAGACTATAGCTAAGGTAGTCAGATATCCTAACAAGACAATCTGTTCTTCTTACAGTCCACGTATGTTAATTCAAACTAATACTCTGCATAAATTCGGAACGTTTCTTGGGGAACGGTAGAGCGCAGTACCTTCGGAGTTTCGTTAATTCTAGATCGTATACAGAGCCAAGCTACAGCAAAGAGGGGAGATCTCCAATACGTACTTCTTGCGGACGCTGACGAAGCCAACTCTGTTGCCTCGGGCTATCGGGGTCAATTCTAAACTCAGCCATGCTATGGTCCGGGCTATCGGGGTCTTTTCTAGACTCAGCCCTACATCTTACACCAACTCAACGGTAACCAATCAAGGCAAGGTGTCTAAAAGCTTACATACATGGATTCTGCAACTCCTTACCGGTTTTACACGGAGCTGAACTAACACCAGCACACATAAGACGAAGATTACAGCAGTATAATACGGTTCACAAATTCGTATTTCGAGAAGTTGGATACTTCCAAAACGTCCATTTCAACAACGCCGAAGCCTGAAAACTTATCTCTCCACATTTAGATAATGTCAATGGATATTACACGGGCAGTAGGACTATGTCTTGGCAAGATAGCCGGTATAAAAAGGCGGATGGTGAATGGTGGACGTACGGAACACACTGCATTAGCTGCTTCACATCCATCGCTTGACGCAAACAGCACGAAAATAGGAAGTTACCAGGGTCTATCAATTGCGGGCTGAAGAATTCATGGCTGTGCATATCGCGAATAGTATTCGTCGAATGAACTTTCTGCTGAATTCGGGGCGAGCGGACATCCGTAGTTGATGATACGGACAATATTCAAGACACCGACGGCTGAAACGCATGTCATCTTGGTGTCACCTCCGTAATAATTTAATAAATCATTTGTCGGTTATAACTAATAGGTTTTAATTCCTGAATGTTTCATGCCTTGATCCCCATCCTTCTTTACTTATTGTATTCGTCTCCCTTCATATCCTCCATCCACTCCTCCAGCGCATCATGACAGTAAAAGATTCAGAAGAAAGCATGGACTCTGAACAACGTCCAGTGGCAGAGAAGCACCTTCTCAACACGACAATCAAGAACTTTACCTGGCGCGACGCCACGGTAACTGTCAAAGATCGAGAAACGAAGCAGCCGAAAGCGATAGTCGATAATGTCCATGGCATTGTCGAAGCCGGCGAGATCTGTGCCCTCATGGGACCTTCTGGCTGTGGCAAGACGACACTGCTTAATGTACTGGCACGTCGTCCGACAAATGCGAGTAATGTCGAGGCCCAAGTTCATGTCAATGGCAGCCATTTGTCGCTTGCCGAGTTTCGAGAAGTGTCGTGCTTTGTTGAACAAGAAGATGCTCTTATTGGATCGTTGACTGTTCGGGAAACACTCGAGTTCTCGTCACGACTCGCCAGTACAAGGTAAGTGTTTCGAAGCTAGTTGTAGATGGAATTGTCTGACGTGTAATAGTTCTCTATCCAAAAAGGACCGTCTTGTTCGTATAAACAACCTTCTGGAGTCTTTCGGCCTGGTCGAACAAGCCAATACTCTGATCGGCACACCTATCCGCAAGGGCATATCAGGCGGCCAGAAGCGCCGTGTAGGCGTTGCAAGCCAATTGATCACCAGCCCTAAACTGCTTTTCCTCGATGAACCTACAAGTGGTCTCGACTCTGCTGCCAGTCTAGAGGTGGTCAAATATCTACAAGCAGTAGCGAGACGCAATAATCTTATCGTGATCTGCTCTATCCACCAGCCATCCACGTCGACATTCAACCTCTTCGATAAGCTGCTTTTACTCTCTGGCGGAAAGACACATTACTTTGGTCCCCTGAGCGGCGTTTCTGCCTACTATAGCCAAGTTGGAGTCCCACTGCCCCAGTATGTCAATCCAGCAGAGCATCTTCTTGAGTTGGTCAACATCGATTTCTCGCAGAATAGGGATGAAGCATCGCGCAATCTTGATGCGTTGCATACTGCCTGGACGAACTCGCAACAAGCGAGTGAAGTCAGCAATGCGATCAAGACTGCCGAGTCTTCAGGTGGTGATTGGAGCGTCGAGACGATCGAGAAGAGACCCAGCATGCCCAGTCTAACGTTAACTCTGCTACACCGAAGCTTCATCAAGAGTTACCGAGACGTCGTCGCTTATGGCATTCGCCTGGCCATGTATCTAGGATTGGCAATCATGATGGGTACGGTTTGGGTGAGATTGGATCCGTCACAGGAGTCTATCCAGCCTTTCATCAATGCCATCTTCTTTGGATCAGCGTTCATGAGCTTCATGGCTGTAGCTTATGTCCCTGCATTCATTGAAGACAGACTCCAGTATGTTAAGGAGCACCACAACGGACTGTATGGCGCTACCGAACTGATCCTGTCCAACTTCTTCATCGGTATACCGTACCTCTTTCTCATATCAATCCTTTTTTCCATCATCTCGTACTGGTTGTCCAACTTCCAACCTACAGCGAAAGCATTCTTTACATGGGTCATGTGGTTGTTCCTTGATCTACTGGCAGCCGAATCACTGGTTGTCTTCATGACCTCGTTGTTCCCAAGCTTTGTTATCGCTCTTGCGCTGGTGGCTTTCGCAAATGGTTTGTGGATGTCTGTCGGCGGATTCATGGTGCCTCCGACGATTCTCAACGTCTTCTACAAATACGTCTTCCACTATTGGGACTACCAGAAGTATGTTTTTGAAGGCATGATGGTTAATGAATTTTCGAAGCGTGTGTATAGCTGTGGTGATGGATGTCGCTGCATGTATCAATCTGCCCTGTCGGGTCAGTGCAAGATTGCAGGACAGGCGGTGTTGGATCAGTATGGGTATTCTTCTGGTCATTTGGGACGGAATGTGGGCATTATGATTTCCATTATTGCTGGATATAGAATTGCGGCGTGGTTGGTCCTCGTCTTGAGAAGATGATATAGGGGAGAGAGGGCACTTATAGACGCAGGGAAGGTTTTGCCATTCGTTTAATAGTTTGACAATTTGAGCTTTAGAATTAAGAAAGTGTTGTTCATTAGAAGATTGTTTCAACTATTTGGGTAATGTTAACAAAAAAGCAATTCTAACGTTGTTACCCGCACACTGCATACGGGATGTTCCTCTGTATTCCAGAAAACAGACCCTGGGCATTAACAACAAGTGATCGAGGTACCTGCATATGATAGATCTCGGTTTAAAGCAGGTCACCACACTATGACTCCCATATCGGCATACCCGATCATCACTAGGGAGACTGTAGTTAGATTCTACTGTACTTTCTTAGTTTGATGGCCTTTGCGCAACCGGATTATTCGCAAATCATGACAACTGGGTTACCTCTTCCAGGCACAAACGAGGCGGATCATACGGAAACTGGGCCCGGGAGGAGAGAAGAGGTTGGGACAACGCACGGGGGTCGACAACTCCCCTGCGCGATATACCGTAATGCGAACGTTGTCCAGGCTCTGATGAAAAGCTTGACATGGCACTGATCAACTAACACGTCAACTCGACTAGGAGCCGAAGTCTATGTCAGGTTTCAGAATTGCCATGTGGATTCGATCATAGATACGGTGAGAGGAACCAGGCCAGACGAGTCATCCTTTAGTGTGAGATGCAGAAAGCTATGCGTGACGGTTAGATTTTTTTTTAAAGAGGTATTGTGTAGATTCAAGCTATTCTAAAGTTTAGAACGTTTTTGGCTGACCGTTTCACAGACGTAACTTAATTTAATTCTAGGTACTAATGTTTTAATACAATGGATTGTATGTATTGAGTCTTCAAAGAATGGCTCATAGAACAAGAAGCTACTAGTCTACACCGCTGACCAGCCACCAGTCAAAAAGATATAATACGTAGTCTGACCCACAATTACCATAAAGAGTGCCTAACCTGGCAGGTCCAAGTCCTGTTCCAGTCCAGTCAGTGGTCTGTTGTACGGTAACTCGGTACGCTAAGCTAAGGCGTATGATGGATGGATGCGCTGGCTAGTCCCCCTGGTCCCGCGGTTTCCCCACCAACCACGCCTAGCAACCAACGGTGACGGGGAAAGGACGAACCATCCATCTTCCCAAGTCCAAGTCTTCGTTCAAGCTTGGCTTATGCTCCCCATTTTCTATTCTACAGTATTCGTACTCTGTAGCTTCTTTTTTCACAAAGAACCCTACATTCTCTAACCAATTTTGTCTTTTTTTTTATTACTACGTTCTACGATTTTACGACTACGAAATAGTGCGAACAAGATGTTTCTGCTAGGCTCTATAGCCTAAGACCTCTCTACCCACCATCCGCTTATCGACCTATACGCAACTTGCGAAAACACTCACAATAGCTACGCATCTTGCCGCATTCCAATCTCGAGACACGATCCAGATTCACGACACTACCGATATCCAAAACTTTTAGAATTGATCGCACGAACCATACCGATCCAGTCTGAAACAGAACCTTTCTTCTTGTCGTCGCCATCATGGCGCCGGCAACAGATGAATTCTCTGCACCTGGTGCAGTGAGTTATGATTCAAACACTCAGGTTGTGGGAGATGGGACGTGGGATTTTGACAAGAATACTTTCCTGTTGCCCAATTTACAGGGCACCAACTTCGAGACTACGCGCTACAATGGTATACAACCGAATTCTTGACTTTGTGCATGGGGTCCGACTAACACTGAGTCACAGGCATGGGGAACAGATTCTCGACACTTACCCAATATCAGGGCCTCGTCTTAGCGCATGGTCTTCTGGGTGTCATCGTCTTCCTTTTCCTCATACCCTTTTCTGTCATGACTGCAAGATTCTACTCGCGACGTCCTGGCTGGGCCATTAAATATCACGCCCAACTGAACGTCTTCTCTGTCTTGCTTTTGGTGCCTGTCTTCATCCTGGGCTACTTCGCAGTCGGTCCGGAAAGGAGTTTGACTAATCCGCATCATGGAATCGGCGTGGCCATATTTACTCTCTTCCTGGTCCAGGTGTTTGGCGGTTGGATCGTTCGCAGGATAGCTAAACCTCGGTCCTTGCGCATTATGATTCACCAATGGGTCGGCCGTTCAATCGCCCTCCTGGGCATTGCGCAGATCCCTCTTGGTCTTACCTTGTATGGGTCGCCCCTCTACCTGTTTATCCTGTACGCTGTTTGGATGTTCATCCTGGTCATTCTGTATTTCATCCTGAGCTGGCGGTCTGCCAACCAACGAGACTACTATATGGATGGAACGCGATCGGAGATTCGTTCAGAGATGCGGTCAGAGTTGGCACCAACGGAGGACACCCGTACTCGATTGACCGAGTCTGAGTTATTCTCGGAGTACAGGTCGGAGCCTCCTAAGAACAAGACCAAGTGGCTAGGTCCTTTCGTTGCTCTAGGTGGATTAGCGGCCTTGGTACGAGGACGGGGTAAGAACCGCAATCTAGACAGCGGTAGCCGAGTCCGCAGTCGATCGCCTTCGCTTGACCGTAGTCAGAGACCAGAAGTTCTTCCCTCGAGGAATGGCTCAGCCAGCTACCTCACTGGATATACTGGTGAAAAGTACTCTGACGTTACCGGAAAGGACAATGCAGGAGGCGGCGGAGGTGGCTTCACCAAATTCCTGGGTATTCTAGGACTTGGAAAGTTTTTCTCCAAGAAAGACCGGCCACAAGATGGAGACTATTCTGAGTATTCTGCCGTGTCCACGGATACGCCCAGACGCCATCGTGCAACTCGCAGCGCTCCGAGCATGAGCGATGTTACAAGAACTGATATTACCAGCTCCACCACGCCTGACCGTAGAAGAGACGCGGATGTTCCATCTGGAAGTCGGGGGCCACCTCCTGTGATGTCGCAGATGAGGAGTGCTGCCGATGGTACCGAAACTGCACTGAGCTCACCTCCACCATCTGTGACCCCCCGAAGCAAGCGATACCCGCCAAACTCTCGACGCAGCGTTTTTGAAGAGTCGGATTATTCATCTTATGTTAGTCCATCTCGACGTCCACAGCCCGAGAAGTCTGGCGGTGGCTTTGCCAAGGGATTGCTGGGAGGTCTCGGTTTCGGATGGTTTACGAAGAAATTGGCAGACAGGAGAGCGGCCAAGGAAGAACAGCGTTTGCGTGATGAAGAGGACCTAAGATCCGGCACCTCACTCTCCAGGTTCACTGCGGACGGATACGACTCTCCTGGCCGACGAGACGATCGCCGGCCTCAACGTCGACAGACCGGCTACCCTCCCACTGATACGGTCTTGTCCACCGAGATGTCCGAATCAACTATTGAGCCCCGTCCTGCTCGAGGCAACTACGTTCCTCCTACCGAGATGAGCAACTTACAACAGGATTCGACCGTTATACCAGTCGGTCGCGCAGGAAACCACTCCAGACGTAACAGTGAGCATGTCTCGATGCCCGCGATGCCCCCGGACCCTCGCGGCATCCTAGCACCAATAAACCCTACTGAAACCATTGCCTCAGGTACATCCCCCGGATCTCGAGCCCAGCGATCTCGCCAAGGAAGAGACACGACGAAACTTGCCCCCGGCGAGGACGACTCCCGTTACGAGCGCTATGCGTCACCCGCCAGTGTCAGCGTCAAGATGAAGGTCCATGATGACAAAGATAGGAACGTGACCCTTCGAAGACTTACGGAAGAAGAAGCAAAGGCAGCCCGTGGCCGAAGAGACTCCGGTAGTAGCATTTCCGGACTCGAATCTCCTACCCAAAGCCGCCGCACGTATCGAAGAGACTCCAGTCATAAGCGAGCTGGATCAAGAGCAGAAGAAAACGACGATATAGCTTCTTTGGCTCCTCCTAACCCTACTTTTGCGAAACAGAAGCGACGAGGCAAGGATTCCGCATACTATTCTGGACAACATGCACCAGCACCAGCACCATCACTAGGCAACTCACAATTCGGCCAAACAGTGTCCAGTCTAGCTGAGAGTCACGGCACCTGGAGTGGCATCACCCCTTCTGTGAACACTTCACCTCCTGGACCTGCGATCGGGGCACCAGGTGAGGGATCTGCCGCCGCGGAGAACCGACGAAATCGACGACGCCTTGAGAGGAGACGTGCCAGTGGACAAGCCACAGATGCGCCCACCACCAACGTCGACATGTTTGATTAAGCCGGGGAAGTTTGAAAGATAATTTACCTGTCAACGCCACATTGGCTGGTAGACGACTAAGAAAGGAGAAAAAAAGATGCATCGTGGGATAGAACCCTAGCATGGATGGCGTTCTGGAGGGAACTTTGCAAATTTAGTAACGCCACGTCATGTCACTTCGATTTCAATGTTTGCTTGCAGATAGACTTGTTGAAGGACGATACTGATGTCGACGAAGGAACGAACTGATTGATTGACTGATTGATTGATTTGAGAATGGTAAATAGTATATGGCAACTTTTTTTCACTAGATTATGGAGGGATCCACAATAGGATTGACGATAATGAATTCAAAATTGCGTTTCTCTCATGAATTGAAAGTGTATAGATGTGATTGTATTAAATTCTCCCCATTGTGAAGTAATGATCTAAAATTATGGCTTATATCGTTCTGAGTATTAAAGGTTCCCTTCAACAAGTCCAATTCCAACGACTCCACTCAACTCCATACGAGCTCCACTACGTAATCCACCCAGGGTCGTCGACAGCTGTTCTAACTAGTATTCATGTCCCTCAGAGCAGAGGCCACTGTCAATATTTAATCTTTTATTTCTTGTTTCACTTCATTTCCTTTTGTATAATCAATAATCGACGCTTGGGTAAGCCAATGGCCTTTCAGCAGGCCTCAATCCTACTGCGATAGCGACCACGTTCCCTGAACTCCAACGAGTAACCACATCCATCGATCAAGATGGCACCAAAACCAAAAGCCAAACCCAAGGCTCAGCAACAGACTCCGCAAACCGAGCATGAAAAGATCGCGGAGCAATGGGCTAAAGCAGAACGTGCCCGCGCTGCTCAGCAGACTGCCAATGCGAAATTCGGACTCCCTCCTGCCGACGAGAACGTCGAGGTTCTAGAGCAACGACGCGAAGCGCTCGACCTTAGAAGACGAAAGACATACGAGAAGCGTTGGCAATGGGCTGCTGGCTTCTGGGTCGTGGTGCTCGCTATCCACGCGCTCGGTATCTGGCTCTTTACCGGTGGCTTCCTGCTGACGCGACTGGTGCTGGAGGACAAGTCGAACTGTACTATGCCCCCAATTGAGAACACCAAGGGTTCGTTGAATATCGATCGCGGTTGCTGGCACCCTAAATCGTTTGACCGAGCTGTTGTTGTCCTAATCGATGCACTTCGTTACGACTTCACCGTCCCCGAGGATCCGGCGCAGGCTCAGCATTTTCACAATGCTTTCCCCTACCTCTACGAGACCGCCGTCAAGTCCCCTCAAAATGCCTTCCTGCGTCCATTCATCGCCGACCCGCCCACCGCTACGATGCAGAGACTCAAGGGTCTTACGACGGGAACGTTGCCGACTTTCATTGATGTCGGAAGCAGTTTCGGTGGCTCTGCTATCGATGAGGATAACTTGTTGATGCAGTTGAAGGACGCTGGCAAGAAGATTGCTCACCTTGGTGATGATACATGGTGGTCTCTCTTTCCAGATTACTTTGAGCCTAACATCAGCAAGGCTTACGACAGCTTCAACGTTTGGGATCTTCACACTGTCGACAACGGTGTAATTGACAACATCTTCCCATTGTTGAAGCCGGAGCGAAAGGGCGATTGGGATCTTCTTATTGGACATTGTCTTGGCGTTGATCATGCCGGCCACCGATACGGACCTGACCACCCTGCCATGGGCGCAAAGCTTCGCCAGATGGACGATTTCATCCGCAAGATGGTCGAAAACATCGACGATAAGACTCTCCTAGTCGTTATGGGAGACCATGGTATGGACAGCAAGGGAGACCACGGTGGTGAGAGCGATGACGAGGTCGAGGCTGCCCTCTGGATGTACTCGAAGAAGCCCTTCTTTGGTAGAACCTCTCCCAATTTTGCTGCTCCGCCAGCCAATGCCAAGATTCGACCGGTGAACCAGATCGACCTTGTTCCTACTCTTGCCTTACTTCTGGGTATTCCCATCCCCTTCAACAACTTGGGAGGACCCATTGAAGAAGCATTCGCTGGTGTCAAGGGCAACGACTGGCGCAACCTTGCTGCTGTCTCGCGCGTTGCCGCAGCTGGTATTGAGAGATACCAAGCAGCTTACCACAAGGCTCGGGGTCTTGCTCAGAGCGAGGGACTCGAGTCCCCTGCTGCTCTCTGGGAGGCTGCCCTTGCTATCGCCAAGAAAGACCGTGATGCTTATGTTGCGTTTTCCAAGTTTCAAGAGACGACACTATCCGTTTGCAAGGATCTTTGGGCCCGCTTCGACGTTCCCCGTATGATTATGGGTATCGTAGTATTTGGCTTCGGTCTTGTACTGCTTATGATGTACTCGTCTCGTGACGAAGAGGATGAATACGTTATTATGAATGACGCGGAACTTGACTACGCTGAGAAGAAGCTGGAACTTCTTTCTTTTAAGGAGAATGAACCTGAGGTAGAAGACAACTTCCACAAGAGCGTGCTCAAAGGCCTTTGGGACCCCAAGATCTTGTTCACCGTCTCTGTTCTCGGCGCTGTCGGCGTGTACCGTCAGCAACCCATTGAGGGTCTTGTTGCGCTTGTTGCCGTGCTTTTCATGGCCGGCCTCAGCTCGTCTCTTCATGAGGCGGGTAGGACTATTCTCAACGTCTTCCCCTCGTCTATCTGGGGCTGGATGGCTGTTGTATTCACCGTTAGTCAATCTATTGGGTTTGCATCTAACTCTTACACTATTTGGGAAGATTCAATCCTTCTCTTCTTCATCACCACATTCGGTATTGCCAGTGCCGTCTCTGCTTTCCGAATCGAAGCCCGGCGTGAGAGATACTTGGGCATCTACCACTCTGTTGCATTTATCGTTCTCGGCCGTATCGCCTCTTACTCGAAGCTTTGCCGCGAGGAGCAGATGCCCTACTGCACTTCCACATACTACGCTTCCTCGACCTCGTCAACCTCTGCGACATGGCAGCTACTCATTCCCTTTGTTTCCTGCCTTGTTCTCCCTGCTATTATTAAGTCTTTCCTCGTTACAAGCAGATCATACGAGGGTCTTGCCCCTACGTGGATCGGCTGGGCTGTCCGTGGAGGCTTGTTCCTCTCTGCTCTATACTGGGTCATTGACGCTGCCGACAATGGAGGCTGGCTCGAGGGACGACTCCCTGAGGGAACCCCAAAGACTATTGGTGTCTACCTGGCCCAAACCGTTCTCGCTCTGGCCTTTGTTGCTGGAAGCACCATGTTTGTTTGGGCACCCCCTTGCGTATCCATCCTTCAATCAGCTGGAGCTGCCGGTCGACCTATTGTTACTATTGTTGGATATGGCAACGCTATCGGTGCTCGCTACCTTTTGTTGCCTCTCAATATTCTCCTGGCCTGTTTCCTCCTTTCGAAACCTATGGGAGGCGGCGCCCTTGCTCTTATGTTTTGGCAGATTCTCACGCTGGCTGAGCTTTTGGATCTCAACGAGCTCAAGACAAGCCCCATTGGCCCTGTCATGCTCGCCATTCTTGGAAACTTTTATTACTTCAAGACGGGACACCAGGCTGTTCTGTCCAGCATTCAGTGGGACAGCGCATTCATCCCCCTCTTCACCATCCGCTACCCTTGGACACCCATCGTTGTGATCCTCAACAGCTTCGCCGGTCAAATTATTGCTGCTGCCTCAGTGCCACTTTTGGCACTGTGGAAGGTCGGTCCTAAGCAAAAGGGAGTCTTGGAGACAGCTACCCGCAGTATTGGTGTCTTCATCGTCTACTATGCCGTTGAGGCCCTGGCCACTATGAGCTGGGCTGGCTGGCTCCGCCGTCACCTGATGCTTTACCGCGTCTTCAGCCCCCGCTTCATGCTTTCCAGCACTGTTCTTCTTGTACTTGACTTGGTGATTATCCTGGCGACCATGACGGGTATGCGAGCCAACACTATGTCTCTCGGCGAGGTGTTTGGATGGGCTGATTAGATTGGATTATTGAGGAAAATGTTGCGTATGATGAATGTATAGCTATGGAGCCCTGTCTCATTTCATTGGCACTATGAACTCTGTTTGTAGTAGTAGAAAAGGGTGGGGAAATTCTTTGGCATTGGAGGTACGACTTTATCGGACTTGAGCGTTTTGTTTGAGTCTTTCTGGCTGAACAGTTATTATAATATGCCTACGTTTTCCTATTATAGAAACATAGTCCGGAATACAATATCATGTTAGATGTATCTTCATTTGGTGACGACATCCGCTGTGCCTTTGGCAGCCATTCCTCCTTCTGGTCCCTCAATCCAAACATCCCACCGTCCCTCCACACCCTCATCTTTTGAGACTCTGCGAACATTGATGCTCATGCTCTCGTTGACGTAGAGCGGCGCATAATTCCTGTAACTGAACTTGTGGACAGATGCGTCAGATCCCACTTGGTCGTTTAGAACGCGGAGCATTAGTGCAAGAGTGAAAGGACCATGGACGAGAAGTGCTCGGTGACCATCTACTTCTCGCGCAAACTGAGGATCGAAGTGAATTGAGTGGGCGTTGAAAGAGAGTGCTGAGAAGTGGAACAGGTGTATTGGTGATGGGGTGAGGGAAATGGAATAAGTTGGCGGGTGAGGATCTGGGACATTATATCAGCGACGATGTTTTTAGGACACACAATAGACGAGCTCACATTTGAGAAGACGCGCAGGTGATGAAGCAGATTCTTTCTCCTCCCTCATGAAAACTAATGTCCTTCTCTCCTCGATATCCCACTCTTCTCTCCCGTTGACCTCATGGCCAGTCCCGTACTTCCTCCACACATCGACAAATACCTTCTCTTCACCCTCCCTACCTCTCAAGGTGACATCCTCTATCTTCTCCCGACACACCGCCGGTCCTGCATCCAGCTTCATGTCCTCTCCTCTAAAGGCGACTTCACCACCTGCCCACACACGCCGGGTATACGGCACCCCCGGCGAGTGGTCAGGATCCGCGCCGTCAGGGATAAGATGTGAAGGAGGCAACTGAATAGGGAAGTAGACGAGGTGGTGACCTTGAGGGAGGGCCTGAGGAGGTGAAGATATTATAGGTGATGAAGATGAATGGTAGAGGAGGTCGTCGATAGTGGTAGTAAGGAGATGGGAGGGCATAGGTGTAAGATAGTCTGGTATTATCTTGGGAGGATGGGCTTTTAGAGCGGAAATAATGGGTGACGGTGTCTTCGTGCTATATCCTCTTCGTGGACGCAGGCCGCAATGGCGGCTGAACATTAATATCGACCTCATAGTGCAATTCAATTGACTGATCCGGGAGAGAATGGTGGTGGTATGTACGGTCTTGGTCTACTTGAAGTTGTTTAGCGGTCCTTGCGATGAATTGAAGTAATCATATATTGAAGTGGAGAAGTCTTATGCGCAAAATCTGTTAACGTACTAACAGCACCACAAGACGCAAGAAAGTGAAAATCAAATTTGGACTATTCTTGGCGTGCTGTATTACATCGACATATCTGCAAGTCGAGTAAGAGAATAATGAGAAGTGGACTGGATGAATGGCGTTTGGCCAATACTGAATGTCCATTTTACAGGTCACGAGTCGGGCCGCGGTTGTCATGACAAGCCACCACCCGTCATGACTCACGTTTTATATCCCATTTCAAAGTATCACCATAGACATCATGACACGGCCAAAGTAAATGAACAAACTTTTCAATTCATCCTTTCCCTCTATGGCATATATAGATTAATTCGATGCCTAATTCTTGTCCCCAAGGCTGCCGTTACACATCTATCATGAAACATGAAACTTGCCCGTTGCGACCAGGCCAGCCTCGACCGAATTATCTTCTGTCAAGGGGGCGTATTCCTGGTTAGATTGCCAGAGATGGATCAAGTTCTCATTTTCAACTTGACTATCACTTATGCGACAATCACTCAATATTGGCCTCTTATTACGAGGCAGCCCCTCAAAGCTGTGCTTTTCCGGGCACGGCTCAGGTATATCCCAATTCGTGTCAGACTCTTAGTCATACCTTTACAGGAGCTCGGAAGGAGTCTTGACGTTGTTCTTGGAAGCCCAAGACTGGAGGTCAGCACGGCAGTTGTCGAGAGCGCCATGAATGGCAAATTGGGTCTCAACACCGTCGATACGGTGAGTAGAGTTGATGTTCTTGACGAGAGTGATCTGGAAGCAAGTGGCACTGCCCTGGCGGGAGATGATGGTGGAGTAGGCAAGGAAGAACTCCCAGATACGGAACCATCGCTTGCCGTACTTGGCCTCGACCTTGTCCTTGTTGGACATCCAGTTGCGGTACCATCTCCAGAGGGTGGCGGAGTAGTGAACACCGATAGTATCAATGTGCTTGATCTCGAAACCAGTGCCCTCCAGCTTGTCGACAACCCAACCAAGAGGAGTAGAAGCGTCAGCACCAGGGAAGATGTACTTGTTCATGAAAAGACCCCAGGTCAAATCCTCGTACTGCCAAGCCTTGCGGATACCAGCGTACTGAAGGAAGAAAACACCATCGTCGTCAAGCATATCGTGAACCTGCTTAAGGAAGCTGGAGAAGTGACGGATACCAACGTGCTCAGACATTTCAAGACTGGTGATCTTCTTGTAGCCACCCTCGGGAACGGGAATATCGCGGTAGTCCTTGCAGACAATCTTGCTCTGCTCCTCGGGAATACCGACCTTGCGCATGCTGCTGTTGCCCCAAGCGGTCTGGTTACGGCCGAGAGTGACACCGGTGACCTTGGCACCGTACTGCTCACTAGCGAAGCGGGCAAGAGTACCCCAACCACAACCAATGTCGAGCATGGTGTCGCCCTTGGTGAGACCAATCTTTTCGCAGACAACGGTAAGCTTGTTGTCCTGGAGTTCCTCGAGAGTCTCCTCACGGTTGATGTCGGAGATGATACCAGAAGTGTAGATCATGCGGGGACCAAGGAACCAGCCGTAGAAGTCATCACCACGGTCGTAGTGGTCACGGACCTGCTCCTCATCTGACAAATGTTAGTTAATTCCCAATCCGAGTTAAGAGAAAACGCATACCCTGGGAACGAGTGTGCATGATAACCTCGGGCATCATGCCGAACAGGAAGAACTTGATGAGGCCAATGGTAAAGCGGAAGCTGACCCAGTCGTGACGCTGCTCCATAACCTCAAGGCAGTCACCCTTGAACTCAACATCACCATCAAAGTACATTTCGTAGAAAGTCTCCATAGGAATCTTGTTGGTGCCGCGGTACTTGAGACGGTCGGCATCCTTCTTGAACTCGAGGTAATGCTCGACACCACGGTTGGGAAGGCGAACCTTCTCGTTCTTGCGAGGGCTGATGGAAGAGATGACCAACCACCAGACGGCGAGCATGGGAAGATCGACGATAAGAGCGAAGAAGAGGGTGGTCTTGAAGCCACCGCCAACCTTCCAGCTGAGCCACCAGGGCACGATGGTCAGGATGGAGATGAGGACATAGTTGTTGAAGGTGTCGGCACCAGAACCATCGGCAGGAAGAGGGGCGTTCTTGATGGCAGGGTACTAAGAAGATAATTGTTAGTATAATGGTCTTTTGCGTAAGGCATCAAAAAGGACAGAAACCATGCATGACATGGATCGAGACTTACCCTGGTAGTAGGAACACCAACATCCTCAAGCTTGTCAAAGTCAGGTTTGGGATAGGCGGGAGTTTTAACGAACTCGAAGTCGAGGCCGGTTACGCCTGCTTTTTCTGCCATGATGACGACAGATCCCAATGGCTATCAGAAGCTATGAGATGATGAAGGGAAGAGGGAGAGAAGTTAATGTTGGCGGGCGTATTTTTTAAGAAGGACGAGCATTTCGTGGGGCAGCTGGAGGGCCCAAAAAGGGAGGGAGCTCTGGCCTAGGTTCGAGGGGAGGGGCGGTGTAAAAAAAAGGGTCTAGCGCATCTTCAGAAAGTGTGATTGGTCGTTGGCCCAGACACAACCCCCCTAGGTTCACCAAAGATTGTCGCTATCCCGGTAGTTTTAAGGTGTTCTTTTCAACGTTGATAGGGGCTAATAGCGGTAGAGCTCGACAATGTCTCGGAGCAAGACGGGACACATCAGCCATTTTATTGTCATCTTGTCTCTCTTCAAATTGTACTGACGTGAAGAAAGCAGGCTTGTTAGTACATTTATTAATTTTTGAAGGCTCAATTAAGTTATCTTCTTCTACAATCGGTAGCCAATAATACCAACCACAATACGCAGGTACAGTTTGTGCAGCCAGTCGTCCTCTCAACCATTGTCGATCCAGCCCCCACCAAGCTCGAATTGCAAATATCCAATGCCAGCAAGATAACATGAGAGACCCAAAGATCAGCCTCGTTGTGGACTTTTTCTAATTCGTACTCGGCTTGAACAAATACGACTAATGGCATGGTTGGTTCTTGTTCTTGCAGGGTATGTCAGTCTTATGCACGACACTCTTCAGGTCTTGCAGGTCCAATCGCAAAGCCCCCTCTTTTTGCATCTGAGGATACGTGGCCCTTTTGGCTTGTCCTACCTTCAACAAAGTTGGGTCGAGGCCACTTTTCAAGCTACCCGCTAGCGAGAGATGGTCTCGGATGACCCCTGCTGATTTGTGGTTGATGGTGCTCTGGCCAACGTGTTTCATCATCAGATTAAATAAACATGTTGCATCTGATTTGACCTAGAGTATTTGTTTCAAGCCAACAGAACCCTTGATTTTACAGATCTTATAATGGTACCTCGCTAGGTATCTAACTCAAACCGGGTTTATGGGTCGGGTTGTCTTTTCATGCCTACTTTCAATTGGAGCCGAAATTCTATTCTTTTGTTAAATCAAGTTAGCAAAAGGTCAAATACATCTTGCCCCAAGTAGGATATCAGCTTGCATAAGTAAACAATATCATCAAAGTGCTTCTCACATCCAAGCTTACCTTGGTTCTTATCTATAATAGACCGAGTCCCTTACCTGCGGAAATGATATTTTAGGAAAATGTGAGGTAGACTGTACCTACTAATATTTTTCTTCTATGTGCTTCAGTACTCTCCATCAAAACCTTGGCTGTTAATCATACCATACTCAACTCTACCAGCTAGATGCTGGCATTGCCAAGCCTCGACGTGGCTTATAAGGTTTTAAAGGTCCATGCAAGGATGATCTGGTAGCCAGGGGCAGACAGAACTCTACATGGGCAGGCCGTGTTGGATCTACAAACCAGCAGTTTGTTATTCTGTATGAGTATTGCTCACGACAAACACCGTGGGATAGCAGCCTGACTAGATTGCGTTCTTGACCTGCTGTGCGTGCTCAGCATGTTTCTCAAAATCTGGAGTTCCTTTTTCATTGCAGGGCAAGATAGCTTCTATTGTAACTCAAGGCACTTCATTGCGAACATCGAATAAGAAGCGGTCCACGCTGGTCGCCTCCTACCTCTGGGAAGCCTTGCTTGTAGATTTTCATCTTCTTATGCTTGTAATTTGGATCGTAGCATGCATCCGCTTCGTGAGTTCACCGAAGCCTCGTCCCGTGGCTTCGTCGTTGTTTGAAACTTACTCTTTGTTTAGAACACCTGTCAAGCAAACCTTCGAGCATCAGCTCCTCCAGTGAGTTAAGTTACTTTAACTATCGGATTCGAGGTTGAAAAACAGACAAGGGTTGAAACTATGTCATACCGAGTTGACATGTCATCATCTTTTAAACTGAAAGCAGCAAGTTTGTGGAGGATGCTGCATGGTAGTTGATTTATGGTCGAGTGATATAGATATTGGAAGGTTCGCTATCCTGCAGAGCTATCGAGGTTGTCGATTTGAATGAAAATCCAAGCCAAATACGCGTCGATATGCCGAGTCATCCATCGCCGGTATGGCAGTGTGAGTATATGTGTATTTATGATTCGATTGGCATGCGTTAGATGAATTGGTGAATTCTGGCTGACAGTACTACAATTACAGATGTTAGTTCACTTCAATCTTGTGTGCTATCGCTGTTTAGTATACAGTGCACTGCTTCACTCCCATCAGAAGTCGAATCAGAGAATAAGGCTCACCCGATAGGTTGATGAATTTATGTTCATTCGAGAAGATGTGAGATGATGATGTACAATGCAGGCTTCGGGGAAAGAAATTGTTGTAGATGAGGCACACTCTTGCACAAGTAATAAAGTCTTACCTGTGAAGAAGCATCCCCCGTCTTGCGCAAAAAGACGGCAGGCAAGTACGAGGCATACTTTCACTTTCTCCTTGAGCTCTTGGCTGAGACATGCTAGCAATAGGTACCTAAGGTAGTTAACATTGCACAGCTTCTTGAATGCCTTGTAACCTGGTGGCGCTTGTCTCTGATGTGCTTGCCTAGTGCCTACTACTGTAAGATAGCTCCAACGGCTTCCCACGGATACATGCACGTTCCTGATTTTGGTATCTGTAACTGGACCTCTGTACTGCATTTTGCTGGTACCTAATTGTATGATACTAAGCTACCTTAGGTATAGTAGATACTGTAGGTTCTTACATCAACCATAATACTCGTTGTACATTTCATAACTCCTCCCTCATTCCCTTCCTTTGAATCGATGAGGTAAAGTGTAGCTCACCATGACGGACGGGTCAAAGTGGGGAGGTCTGAACAAGCGTACAGTAGCTCCTTATCATTACATCATATTATACAGTAGGTAGGTAGTTACAGTCAGGGGCTTGAATCCCTCTGGCCACTATCCGGGTCTGGAGAGTACCTAAGGTACAGTATCTAAAACTTTCCTTCTTGGTTGAATGAAGTTGACATTAGCTCATACGGAACTCTTTTTAGTTGCCGTGACTCAATTTTCATCAGGGCCCAGACTTAAGGTACCCGGCCGCGGCAAATATGTTTTTGGGCAAGCACAGCTTGGGATGATCGTCGTTCTTTCCCGAAGAGTACCCCAAATACAACTCCGGGTCTTGGACCATGGCGCTTGCCTTGGGTAGCCGCATGAGCAGCACGTGCACAAGCGCGTCTAGTTGAACATCTGTTGGTTATGTCCCTTTAGCGGCAACTTCATCCTGACTTCATATCGCCAATCATGGTCCACATTTCTCCATCATTTGTGCGATTTCCGCCCGTCTTCTCTATAATCTTATAAGAACCTACTGCTTTCCATCGTCACCTACAGTACATAGACGTTGTTTCCACCTCTTTTTTGGGCGTTATCAAGGATGTTTAATGCCATCCCACCTGCCACCTCCATCGCCGTATTCTGAAACGTCAACCCAATCCGTTCCTTTTGAAATCTACAAACTTGTCAGAGTTTCCAGAAAGCCCAAAAAGCTTTGTCCTGGCAGTCGGTAATCTGTGACCAGCTTTTCAGACCTCCGAGCACCAAAGAGAGACGAGATCCTGGAGCTCGTCTATCACAAACCAGATTTTCTTTTTAGGAATGGGCATTTCAAATAATGCGGCTTTATGTGTCCAGTTAACAGACACTTCGATGGTCTTGACCTTGGCATGCTTCCAAGATCGTCAACAAGCGCATAAGTGCGATGGGGCTTTCGAACGCCCAACGCACTGTGGTACACAGCCTCTAGTCTGGGTCTGGTATGACAATATTACAGCAGCAGCGTACTTCACAGAATCAAAACTTTTTTGGCGATAGCAACGATTCCAAAGTACCCCCAAAGCATGTCCATGGCTTTGTGGCTAGTCTGAACGACTTCGAACCCTTGGTAATAGGTTTTAGTACAGTCAGAAATCAGAATGAGCAGCATGAAGTCCAGTAGGGAGATGCGCCTATGGCCTCCAGCTCAAATCACAGCGTGTCCTCGGGAGACCTACCCCATTTGGTGCTGTCAGGTGTCTGGTTCTTTTTTGAGAAACATGATGTTTAGCATCTCGCTTAAGAGTTGGCGCTTCAACTTGACATGCTCAGCCACCATGCAAGACAGTTTCAAAAAGAAAAGCCACATGCAGATGTCACAAACATGTTTTCGGGTGCATCGAGTTTTGGCTGCGTCTCGACCCCAACACAACAGCAAAAGGACTAGGTGGCTAAGCTTTTTTAAGCCGATCCCTAGAGTCAGAACCATTGCTCACGCATCGACCACCAAGCATCTGTGTCCGTTGTCTACACGCTGGATCTGTCGCCTGTCATTTGACAACCACGATAAACTAGTGTCCCGACCGCCTTGAGGAGGTTCATCATTGCGCAAGCATCTTCTGATAGTCCTCCTGGCTTCTCATTCTTGTCATATGTGAGATACTTAAGCAAGAGGAGTTATGGCGGGATCTTTTGCGACGGTCCAGACCAAGATAGCCTGTTTCGCTCCTGTGTGGAGAAATGTCTCAGTACTTCCAAACTCATGAATATAGAACGCCCGGACCTCGAAGGCTGCATCTCATCTTGGTCTTTTGACAAATCATGTCGCAACCATGGGACGAAGTCGATGACGGCCAGCACTAAAATAAGCATGCGAGCCCATGAGAGGGTTAGCTCGTATCAAATCGGGATATGTGGCCGTTGGCATTTGCCGCAAGATTCACGGCCCTTTATTATTAATTTCAACGCGAGAGACGGACTCTGCTTATTGACCATCAGAAACTCATTCCTGACGAGGCAATTGTGAGACATGTCTGGGGTCTGACCAACCTAGGCACATCAACTAGATGTCGGGTAGTCCTCAGGTGATAGAACAACTTGGGCCATGCATTGGCGCATTGTCTCAAGTAGTAATTGTTTGCTACGTATATTCCTTGTTACGAAAATTTTTGAACGGCAGAGGGCTGTCTGGATCTCAAACATGACATATGTCGATAACACTCATGGATCTGTTGCTCGCGGCAAACAGGTATTGCCGCCGGCAAAGGGTGTGTTAGGAGTTATAGATTCTCCACTGTAAGTCTACCTACGGCGTTTGGTAGCTGTTTCCAACATCGAGGCCCAGTGTAGGTCTCTGAATGGACCTACTCAGCGAACTTCTCAATGGCTTTATCAAGAGAACCTCGCTCACAAGCCTTCATCATCACGGCACCATGGAAACTCAGTTACGTATGTGTAACACAAATATACAAGGATGGTCGCAGAGCTCGGCGGATCGATCTTTAGTGGACCAATGTAACTTGGCCACACTGGAAACTGCGATAAGGCCGGTCATTGTGTCGATCTCTCAGACCTAGCCGAAGGACGTCTGGCTTGGCCACTGAATGGCTTGGGAAGTTCCAGTCAACGGACTGATGGACACCTTAAACCCAACCTATAGCCAACTCTTATGCCCTCTTCCCCTCATGGGGTAGCACACAGTCTACAGCCTACAGTCCCCGCACACAAACACAAGCACAGAGCACCCAATAGCATATGTTACTGGTCAGAATCAGATGTCAGTTTCTGAAAGCACCCTGTTGGTTGCTGTACAATACAGAGTACATACTGTTACATTTGCAAGTAGCATTGGCACAATGTACTGTACAGGAAATGGGATGTGAAATCCTTGTGAGCAATTTTGCGGCGAGAAGGTTGCGGGGAAATGACCGCGATCCCTGGCATGTCTTACCACATATACACAAGATGCCGAATGCTGTGTTGGCCCATGGTCCTGCATTGCAACCCAAACAAACGTGGGCAGGAAGCGACATGCGCGTACTGATACAGCACAGCACAGCACACCAGGGTACAGTGACCTACGGCAAGGAGTCAAGGACGATGTTCCTTGCTGCCAAACACACAGCCCCTGCTTGACCTTTTCCCACTTCCTCGAGGTCTTTGCTATGATTGTGCAGAGAACAGACAGATATGTACTAAGTTGCGAGCACCACGAGAAACAGAGGTGGTGTTCCAGCTTGCGCTGCTCCGGCAAACCCCAACAATGAAGCAGTAAGGTCCGAGAGGACGGAGTATGACACGATACATATCATCAACCAAATACGGAGTTGAGAAGAAGCCGGGAGTACCGTACCATTGCAGAGGAGCGGGTATCCCGCCTCTCGACCTCGCCTCACCAGACGAATCAAGCCACCCCTGTCTGACTTATGCAGGATCCAGCTTCTATTGCTCCCGCTACTGCTGATCCTGTAGTTCTGACCCATCATCAGATGGTTTCGACGCATGGTGGGTTTCTAGAAATAAAGGGGACCAAGACATGGAGTGAGATTGGAATCAGTAGGGCAAAACGGAGGATTTTGCAGCCAACGACATAGTGTGCCTGAAGACAAGCTGATGGCTTAGTACCAGTGCCCCGGAGCACACATAGATGGCGTATCCTTACACGCCGCTTTGTTGCATTGCATAAAGTTCGAACGCAAACACGCCCGCGATGAGAGAAGAGAGATGAGGAAACTCACCCCGATGACGAAGGACACAATACAGATTAGCACTGATTAATGCTATCATCGGTAGAGCCTATGGCTTTCCTGGGACCGACACCCCCGTCGACCATGCGAACCAAGGTTGATAAAAGCCGAGTATCCCGCCATGATTCGTAAGACTGCTAATCATTCGTCTGCCTTCAGCCCTACCAAACTACAACCAAACCCCCTCACGGTCAACTAAACGCTAGAGTAAGCGTCGTCTGTCGTTCTCATTAGAGGTGCTTACCTATTCATTGCCCATCGTTTGTTACACTCGATCGAAGCGTTCTAGTGGCTTTATATCTTGCTATATGATCTTCCTTTCCCACCTCCAATAACCCATTGTCGCCCTCTCGCAAGCCATATCAACACGACGACGATATCAATCCCGTCGATCCACAGTAACGCAAGCTGATACGAGACATCTTCGAGAATTTGGTCTCCGTAGCGCAACGAATCTTTAAAAATGTGCAACCCGGTACGGCCAATCACGAACTGCAAGGCCGACTCATCAGGACTTGTCAACCACGCCAATGGTGTTTGCGCACACAATCTTACTCACAACTGCTTCGAGAAGGCTGCTCCAAACGATACCCTTTGCGTTATGTGCAGGAATCAATGTCCTCCTTGAGCAAGATAACAACAATTCAACATCGACTTGTCATGACGAAGGCCGCGGAACAATAAACCATTATGACATGGCCCTAGCTCTCCCGTGGCCTTGCAGACCACAATTTGCACACAAATCAAGGCAAGAATGCCAAGGAATTGAAAGAAGGAGCTAGATAACTAGTATCGATGGATCGGATTACGCAGAGGGATAGCTTGGAAAGGGTGGGACTTTGGACCCAGACACACATGCAAGATATGGTCCGAGTCAAGGACCTAGACATCGCCTGTGTTTCCACGCGTAGATGGATAATATTGGGAGGAGGGGAGCTTTTTTCTTCTTTTCTCTTTCGACGTGGGGAGGCGATAGCACATAAAGGAGGAAGAAAGAGTATTGGCTGCAATAGAGACAAGGCAAGGCGAAGCAGGAGCAAGCATGAACTTCATTCAAGTGAGGAATTCTTGAACAACAGCAAGATACGGATAGGGTTGGTTCATGGCAGTTACACTTTGGCATAGGTCACTACAAGAACAAAGCCATCCAGATCAGTAATCTGTTGTAATTATAGCAAGTTGCTGCTTCATAACATTTAGCCCGCAGTGTGTGATGGCTAGGCTGGTTCTAAACCCATCTAGTTGTGTAAGCGCCGTCAACGGGGTGCCTGTCAAGCCAAGCATTATCAATCACTATCAAAGGACTCGTCCCTTGAAGCTGTCACGAGGCTATGCCAAACTGAACTGCTGTGACTTTACAAAGTGGCAAGGTAAGGTACTGACTGTACTGTAGCGTAGTTCAAGACAGACAGCCGAGTTCCCCTATCAGCGATTCAGACTAGTCCAACCAGGTCCACAGAAGGATGAAATGTTTCTAACTGGACGAAATACGCTTGACTAGTAAGTTATGATGTGTATGTTAACATTAGTCTGTTGATCTGAGATGTGACCCATGACATAGCCGCCGACAATTGACCATTTACAAGCACTGAATCGCATCTCTTTCTTAGTAAATGTTATAGTAATAGCACGAAAAAGGAAGGGGTTTCGGTGCAAGATGCGAGGCTATCAACGGAGTTGCTCCGACCAAGACAGCAGGGTTGCGTATGTGTGCATATACATGCATGTCTCTGGAAAGAAGCAGCATGCATGGACACTGTGCAAAGTGTAGATTCAAGGATGACGGGCAAACAGTAAAGAAGACTCGCATATGTACGGCTATGCGTACGGTAGATAGTGAGACATTGCATGAGTACGCATTGAGATACGCCACAACTGGACCTGTATCACAACTTTTGCCCCTATCTCCGTCATATTTCCCGATTACAATAGCCGTTAAACCTGAAATAGAGGAACCTGGTCGTCCAAGGCGTTATAAGGGTCATACTTTTGCAAAATACTAAAAAGACCTCTCCAGAAAAGGACAAGTTATCGAACGATGTCCAGCCAGCTGGGAACTAAATATGGTCTGATCCCGTTTGTCTCCTCTCACGCTCGCTTTATCCATAAAGAATAGGAATAGCCTAACTCTTAAACAAGTGAGTGCCCTTCTTGTTACCTATAACTGCATAACTACTAAGCTAGAATGGTGCAGTAGTACACTTGGCTTCCCGGAGGCCTACTCCGGAGGTTTCTTCCGACGGACCGTAGTAGTAAATAGTCGAGTTTAGTGCGTGGGCCGAGCCGTTGGGATGAAAGAAGAAAAATCCTTTACCTAACAAGCATAGTCTCATGTGGCTGCAGTAGAGGCATCACCAAGATAATTTCCATGCTTGTTGCGGTAATCCGATTATCCACGGGTACAGAACCCCAACACTCGCCTTGTTTCAAAGCCAACATGACTCGGCAGCATACTAATAATCATCATCATCCTACATATTCCGCTTTTTGTCTTCCACCAAATAGAAAAAGAGAAGAAATGCAGTGCGTGAATCGAAAATATGCATTTCACCAGATGCGGCTCCCGTCAGATCTACTATATCATTCACGACCCAGGTCAGACAGCGACTTTGCATATGCAGCCGGCCAGAAACGTCTGCCAAAGTTCCTATTCAAGCAATTTTACAGCCCACCAACGGGTTTTTTAATCAGCTGTACAAGGAACATGGAGGGAGTACAATACTGTACTGTAAGAGAAGCGGCAGAGCTCTTCTTGTTTGTCTATCGTAGAGGAGGGTAGAGTCCCAATGGCATGGGTACGAGCTGCATTGGCAAGTTGGTGGACGTGTACGTGAGGGTGTGATGCCAGTACCGTACTCTTACTGTAACTTTTATTACTGTGCCTCTACTGCAATGCACTCACTGCACTGCATTGTTCAATAAGAGTATGTATGCCTAAGAGTTTTATTAATAATCACTCTGCACAAGAAAAATATTTGCAAATAAAAAAAAGCAAGAACAATGAGCAAATAAAAATGTCACCATGGTGCAGTAGTTGACGATCTTGAGTCTTGGATTTTTTTTCTTTTTCTTCTACGCGAGTAAAGGTCTTGCATCTTGCGAAGATGCTTAATTCCACTCGATCTTCTGTGCAAAGCGAGCAATGGCAATCAAAAAGCAAGAACAAGGCAACAATAGTCCTATTGATCCTTCAAAAGAGGCAAAAAGATGGAGACTGGCATGTCATCTTCAAGTGTGGTTACACGCATCTAATGCATTACACTGCACAGCACGAGGCACAAGAGTCATGCGTTGCACAGCGATGATATACGTATCTACAGTACAGTACCAATACTGTACCTCATCTCACAGTCTTCAGACTCTGTCTTATTGCCAGGGTTGATGAATCGATCAATTGATGTATGACTTCAACACGAGGCAACATCGCGGCATGCCCGTCTCAGCTGATGCTGTACACTCTTGACTTAGGTCAAGAGAATAATATTCCATAGGTTCTATATCCCCGCTTACTCACTCTACACAAGTAAGAAAAAGAATCAGCTCAATAAGGCGGGCACGTGCATCGATAACGAACCACACAATCACGTATACATGCACATACATAATTACAAAGCATGCCTGAACATCTTGTCATAGGGTTGTCGTAAGATGATTTCCAATTTCGATTCTATCAAATATGGACAGAATCAAACTGATCAGAACAGAATATTCTAAACTCCTAACTTTCCAAGGGCTGCTGCCTCCAAGTTCAGAACCAAACAGCGTATGCATGTCTACGTACACTGACACATGATGCATTCAGAAACTCCGCGCTGCTATCCCATGCTATCCAATGACCTGCAAGGAACCAAATGGCTACACAGTAGCCTGTCTCGAAGAGAAGATTGCCTTGCCACAAGAATCAAGCCTTCATAAAAATCCCCAAGCGTCCGTCCCCGAAGAATAAAAAAAAAGGTATCATAACGAGAAGTGAAGATTCGAGGTCTGTCAAGAGACAGGTCAGATGAGCCTCCCAAGTGGAAGGGTGCATCTAGAGGAGAGCAACCATGGCGGCGACCATAGCGGCACCGAGGAAGCCTGAAGAGGCGATAAGACCGTTGGCACCGGCGGTAGGGACGCTTGAAGGAGTCTCCTGGGCAGGAGGAGCCTCGTAACCAGGCTTCTCAGGGTTGCCGTTGCTGCTGGGAACAGGAAGCTTGGTGTGAGAGACAGGAGCAGTAGGACCAGCCTTGACGGTGGTGTTACCAGCAGGGTAGAAGGTGGTCTTAACAACGGGAGCCTTCTTGGTGGTGCTAATGATGGGAGTGGTAAGGATGGTAGGAGCCTCGTAGTGGCTGGTAGTGTTGACCACAGGCTCGTAGATGCTGGTGGTAGGGGGAACGTAGACTGAGGTGGTAGGCTCGGCAGTCGAGGTAGTAACAACGACCTCAGTAGAGGTAGCGGTGCGCAGAGGGCAGTCAGTCACCGTGGGGTTGCACTGAGTAAGAGTGACAACCCGGGTAGTGGTGGAGGTGAGGGTTGTGGTGTCCAGAGGAGCAGGAGGAGCGTAGTCTTGAGCAGCGGCGACCGTGGCGCCAGCAGCGGCAATGAAGATGCTGGTGTAGTGCATTGTGATTGATGTTTGTTTGAAACGAGTTGTAATGAATCTGAAGGATCGTAGTGGTTTCTTGTTGCGTTAAGCAAAAAAAGATTGGATAGTGCAAAGCACAAAGAATGATGTTTAGAATCAGTTAAGGAGAGTGATAGCACAAGGCTGAAGATGTCGTCAAAACAAGCACGACGTAAAGAAGTGAGGTGAACCAGAAAGGAAACAAACAAGTCGTCTGATGCGGATGCTGAGCGAGACTTGTAGTTTTCGCGCAAGAGCGGGACCTAATCTCTGCCCATTAAGTCCAACTTCCGACCCCTGCCTGTCTAGTTTTTAGACCGTGGGTGCGTTGTCACCTCATCATCCCCAGTTGATTGGCATTGTTACCCGTCCCTGAAGCTTTTGACTTAGCTTCGGCATCTAAATGGGTTTTCGTAGGTGGGTGCCACCACACATCGGTACCTTGCATCCACAAAGTCAGTCAATGATTGGACTAAAACAAAGGATACAACCCGGTTGAGGATCGGGCAGAGCCTTAGCAGCTGCACTTTTGACTGGTTTGTTCCTGAGCTAGATGCTTATCCCAGTCTAGCTTTGTTCTGGCTCCAATCCGCTCCCTGCAAAGAAGCATCGGTCGTTGGCAAACTGCCTTCCACTGTATAGGCTTGGCCAATCAAGTGTTGCTAGGATTACAGGGACATGTCTTCCTGGACCCAGGATGGAGCTTTGACAACGCAAAGACCATCTATTTTAGCATTTTCTCCCCTTTTTTCTTTTGCGTGGTTTGTTGTAAAATGGATGACATTGGCACTGACAGAAGTCGGTGTGGATAGGTCTCCAGATCGTCTTTGCGATTTGTGTGCCCGCAAACCTTCTTGTTCAGATGAGTCAAGAGACAAAGAAAAGCTTTTAAAAATTTTGACCACCGTAAGAGCCCATTCTTCTTGTGCACGTCGCCAGTTGCAGAGTTTGGTCACATCGCTCGATGTTCAATCTCCCGGGGTCCTTGGCTAGCTTGGCTAAAGCTAGGACGGTTAGGACGGTTTAATCAATTGTCTCACAGTGCAGCGCTGAAACGGCTTGCTACAGCGCCACTGACAAGAGAATTATCCTACCACAAATAAATGAATTGGTCATGAAAATAAAACCCTCGCGACGCTGGCTTCAGGTAAGTCTCAAGAGAAGAGAATCGCAAATGCCTCAATGTGCGTACACAACGAGGTTTGAAACACCCTGAGCACCTCAGGATCGTAGACCAGCATCACACGGATAACCGGAACTTAGTTGCTACTCCCAAAGCCAAGACAGAACCCTGGTCGAAAAGCGATGGCTAGTCAGGGGCGGATCCTATGTTATTGTGAGCGGCACAAGTGATGGATCTGTAACGGCATTCCGTGCCAATTGAACAACATCACGGTTGTGGACCGGTACACCGCATTAACAAGAGCAATAAAACATACAAAAGAGCAGCGACTGGCTGATGACGCTCGAGACTTGGATTCAAGCTGCCATCCAGTAGCATGCCAAGATGCGACTATCATCTGACAGTGTCAATAAATAGATTTTGGCCAGGGTTCATCACCAACAACACGAGATTGTCAGTGTGTGATCGCAGGATTCGGCCTGGCTTGCTTTGAAATTTGTATCTAGATATAGACGGGTAATTGCTGATGCAGGCTGGCCGCTTGGCCGGCTATGTTTAGATCATAGATCGGAGTCTTGGTTGTAATGGAAACCGGCTGGTCTCTAGTGCTCGAGAAGGCGTTTCAAGGCATAGCATAGAGGTCAAATCTGCGTTGCGTTGTCTATGCATTCTTTGCTGGTAATGAACGATTCCGATTTGAGAGTTGGCGTCAGTATATATGTCTGTGGGCAAACCTCGATAGCGGCGAACAAAGGCGAGCGGCCTTTGCTCAGGTCATCGTGAAACAAATAGGCACTGGAGCAACTGACGATAAAGAAGAGATAAGTATATAGAAGATGGAAGAAGGAAACAGAACTGAAAGAATTTTAGAGGACACGAAACAAAGGGAAGGGAGAGCTTACGACATGGTGGAGAAGCTCCTTCCCTATCAGCCTCATTCTTATGTCACTACCTACACGAGCTGTCTGGAAAAAGAAATACCTACAGTGGGTATTAAAACAATAGCTGCAGGTTTTTAGGACATGTTTAGAATTGTCTTCTAGTGTGTCGAATCTTAGCTCTGTTCTGTTTCCCCTTTTTTTGCTTTTTCTTTTATCATGACATGGGCATCATGAGTTGTTAATGTGCTTCATATTTATTGCAATGAATGCTATTGAACATTTCAGTGGAGCTTATAGGGGAACAATGGATCTACCAGTTAAGACACGAACCAAAAAAAACACCTCCATAGACACGAATAAACTGAACAACTAGACTTCTGAATAACCTCATATTTCCCCTGAATTAGTAGCGATATTCAGGTACCGACATTAGGGGACTTTCCTGCAGCAAACTGCCCAGCTATTGCCCCGCCCCCGCATCATGCCTCCAAGTTACAGCGCTAGATGGTTCCAGTAAAAAAGGAGTCGGCTCTCCTATTTCTGAAGCACCAAGTACTTCCACTAGCAATTAGTGAGACACTGTACATTAGTTGCTTACGTAGCTCACTTTATGCAAGCCATCTATCGTTACCATGACAGTTGGCTATGAAATCCAATCCAACCCCGACCCCAACCAACCGTCATTCCTATCACGTCTATTCATATCCACTCATGCGAATACCCCTGAAGAACAACTCACTCTCCCATCAAATCACACCAAACAAAATCACCATTTAATTGTTAATACAATATGGCAAACTACTTAAACGACCCCGCGCTCTATATCTACACCTCCCTTACTGCCGGTTCTTCTCACATCGTCACGGCCACATCACGTCTCGAGACCATCCTACGCGCGAACCGCATTCCCTTCAAAGCTATCGATATCGCCGTCGACACAAAGGCGCGTCTGCTATGGGGTCGAAGAGCCGGTAAAGATGCGAATGGCCGCGCAAGGAAGCTCCCTGCCCTGATTCAGGAGGGTTGGGTTGTAGGCGTATGACAAATTTCCCCCTTGGTGTTACCATGGATCGCATAACTGATACCCGTGGTCTTTTTACAGGATTTTGTAGAGATCGAAGAATGGAACGAACGAAGCGAGCTTAAGGAGCAGGTCAAGATTTACTTCGACGAATACACCATCCCTTCGATACATGACAAGCTTCCCGATGACTCCTTAATGAGACCCGTCTACCCCATGCCCAACAAAGGTCCTGTTTCTCCTGCAGCAGTTGCGATGAAATCTGCCGCTAGTGCCGCAGCGGCTGCTGCAGCCTCCCCAAAGCCTGTCCCTACCGCGCCTCCGCTGCCCGCGGCCAAGACGGCAACGCCCGCCGTGAAGGCATCCGCAACACCGAAGACGGAAGAGAAGGCCCTACCTGTCCGATCTGTCGCCGATGAAGCTGCGCAAAAGGCTAAGGAACTTCGCTTGAAGACTCTGCGAGAGAAAGTCCACGGCAAGGATGGAGAAAAGAAGAAGGATGCAGCAAGCACGAAGGACGAGTCAAAAGCGAGCAAAGAATCCAAAAAGTCTGGCGAAACCCCTGTCCAGGTTTCGATAGACAGCAAGATCAACGGAATTCAGTCGCCGACATCTGGATCGTGGGCCGAGACCGATGCAGCAAGAAATGCTATTCAGAGCCCAACGAGCGGTACATGGAAGGAAGCCCACTCAACTCCAATTTCTTCCACGAAGCGGCCCAGTGTTGAGGCGAACCCCGAAGAGGTCAAGGCTATCGAAGCTAAGACAGCGATAAAGGAAGAACCTGAGTTGGAAAAGAAGGCAGAGGTATCGGATGATGAAAATTCAGAAGACGATACCGAGTCCGACTCCGAAGAGGAGGATAGTGATGAGGACAGCGACGATGATGATGACGATAGTGAAGATGAGGAAGAGCAAGGAGCGAAAGAACCCGATACAGCCACGGCCACGGACAAGGCTACGGAAGAGACAAAAGAAGAGGAGTCCAAAGAAGAGGCTAAAGAAGAAGGCAAGACAGAGGCCAATTTAGAAATAAAGGAGTCAAAGAAGGACTCCAAGAAAGACATTAAGAAGGATACCAAGAAGGATACCAAGAAGGCTTCAAAGAAGAGCAGCAAGGATACCAAGAAAGAATCCAAGAAGAGCTCCAAAGACACCAAGAAGGATGCTAAGAAAGATTCAAAGGGTCCGAAGATAGAGGCGAAGAAGGACGCCAAGAAGGATTCAAAGAAACACTCCAAAAAAGAGCCAAAGACGGAGTCCAAGAAATAACAGAAACGCGGAGTTGATTATCACACGATTGCGGTGTGCTAGATGGGGAAGAATAGTGTACAGAGTTTACTTGAAACTCTACCAAGATACCATCCTGGGGTTAATACCAACATAAAGATCAAATGCCCAGTCGCCACTCTACATTTCAATATACAAGCCTATATAATACTATGACATTCCATCACCAATTAATACAATCCATCATCATCGCTGGCCGTTCCATCCTGGAAGCCTATGGGTGCCTTTCCCTTGCCCTTGGACTGTCCGTTCACCTCATCTACCTCATCCTCCTCATCGATTTCGTCGTCGCTGGTCAACGCAATCCCTTTGCCTTTACCCTTACTGGATCCTGACGTGACTGCCTTCCCCTTACCCTTGGACGATGTGGATGCGCCTGACACAGCCCGCTGAACGGGCTGAGGTTTGTTATCCTTCTCTTTCTCTCGAACTCCCTCAAAAGTAGCCCTGACATGTTCATAATGAGCCAACTCGCCAGCGCTAACACTAGGAATAAGCTCGTCGTTGGCTGCGAGGAAGTCTTGCTCCTGGACCATGACGGCGATATCCTCAGGCGTAGCGTAATGGTCAAAGTAATATGCTGTTGAGATAGGGTGATGGGTTTCCGGATCGGCGTTTATGGCGCGGATCTTGTTGTCTACTGCTGTGGCCTGACGTGTAACAGCTTTTAACATTGCATCACTGCACAAGGCATAGAAATCGGCACCAGTATAGGTGAAGGGGAGTTTCTCTGCCACAGATGCGAGAGAAACGGACGGGTGGAGGGTGAATCTGCGAGTAGGTTAGTTGTTGTGCTTCTGGTTAAATAGGTGCTTTTGCAAACTCACTTTCTGGTAAGAGCTTCTAGAATGGTCTGCTGCTTATCATTGGTGTCAGAGACACCCAAGTACAGCATCTTGTCGAAGCGACCAGGACGCAATAGAGCAGGATCCAGAAGATCCGGTCTGTTGGTTGCGCCAACGACGAAGACGCCGCCGCCGCCATCGTCTCCTCCGGACATGCCATCCAGTTCTGCCAGAAGCTGGGAAACAATACGATCCATAACACCACCACTATCTCCTTGGTTACCACGCTTGGGGGCCACGGAATCCAACTCATCAAAGAAGACGACACAGGGTCGAGCATCACGTGCACGCTGGAACACACGTCGAACGTTGGCTTCAGACTCTCCAATGTACATGTTGAGAAGCTCGGGTCCCTTCACGCTGAAGAAGTTGAGACTGTATTCAGTAGCAATCGCCTTGGCCAGCAATGTCTTTCCAGTTCCAGGAGGGCCATAAAAGAGAATACCAGATCGCTTCTTCATGCCCTTTGCAAAGAGCTCGGGGCGTTCAAGTGGCAGTTGAATTGTCTCAGTAACAGCCTCCTTGACGTTGTTTAGGCCACCGACATCATCCCAGGTGACGTTGGGAATCTTAGGTGCGCCAATAGAGTCAGAGAAGTTCTTGCGAGCAGCTTCAACGGCAATTTCAAAATCACTCTTCGTCAGACAGCGGGCGAGAGGACCACCAGCAACCTGCACATCTCGTACAGTCATCACGATGCTCTCGTCCGTATTCTTCGCTGATAATTGTTCCAGACGTGACTGCTGAGCAATAGACGCGCGCTCAACCACATCGACTAAATCGCCAGCCACAAGCGCAGCGGTCTTCAAGGCAATTGAGTTGAGATCAATGGATGGCTCAAGACTGACGCCCCTATCGCTGATGATAGTTTTGAGAATGGCTTCACGCTCCGCTTCATCGGGTGCAGTCATCTCCAACTCATGCGTGAACAACGCTCGAACGCCATCAGGTACCTTGTCAACCTCATTCGTTGTAGCAATCAGAACTCGGGTGTCTTCGAGAATTTCCTTGATTGTTGACTCGATGCGATCAGCAGTGAGAGCCTCGATGTGTTGAATAAGTAGAGCGCAGCAGTCAGGGCCGCAACTCATAGCGCGCTCTGCTCTTGTCCTAAGGAAACCCTCCGTCTTGACGTCACTTCCGCTACCGCTTCCTTCACTGAGGATATCATAAGCGTCTATGGTATACGTATGTAGACCCATATCGGAGCAAGCGCCTGACGCCAAAGTTGATTTTCCAATATTTCGATGCGTCGAGGTCAATAGAATTGCAACAGGAGGCATCTTCAGGTGAATCGCCCTTGCGCTCGTAGCAGCTGCAATCAGCTCCCTCAGCTGGCGTCTGAGAAGTGATACGTAGGGCAACTCGGGCTCTTGAATTGGGGCTGGAGTTATCTCCGATGCCTTCTTGGGTGTCTTCTTGAGGCCGAGGTAATACTGCCATGTGCTTTGCTTGATGCCAGGAATCCGGCATGTTTCGAAGCCGGAGCCGTGCATCGCAACGGATGAGCTGTCAATGCATGCAACTGATCCCCAGAAAGCCTCGGCGCTTCCATCCTCATCTTCATCAGACTTCTGAATTTGGATGTGTCCAACCTTGAACCATGCAACACTGTCAAACTTCGAAGACTGTTTTCCAGTCTCCTGGCCACCAACAGTAAGCGCCATCACATCGTCCACCTCGGAACCTCCGGCACCAGGCATCTCCTGTAGCGTACGGCCAAGCTCGGCGTCGACCGGGACAGCGATCAAATCTCCACTTCGAACAAGGCGGATTTTCTGGGCAAAATATCGCTTCAGGCCACCCAAAACAGCGGTTTGAAAAACTCGTTCTGCCGAAATGGGAGTCCGAATGTGATGAATAGTAATGTCCCGAGCATAAGGAGGTCGGGCTGCGCTGGCAAACCTGGGGATTGTCCCCTTTCCTTGATATGATGCTTTCTTCAGAGGCGCAAGACGGAGGTAAGGGCAATCGTCAAGATTGGCCAAGAGGATGGGAGACGCATATGCAGTAGGACTAGCAGGTCGTTGAATTTGCGATTCAAAAAAAGACAACCTTCTCTCGCCGTGTTTCGCACTTGGTATCCTCGTCATAGGACGTTGCGAATAGCCCTCTGGGAGTCCGTAAACTCGAACAGGTCGCCACTTGGCGGGTTCAGGTTCGGCTTGTCCAAAGCTTCCCAGGCCAAAAGCACCAAATCCATTTGCGGGAGGTTCTTCTGCAGCCTCTATCCTGACCCAATCTCCAGAAAAGCACCCAATGCGACTTAGGGATGTCACATCAACGTAAATGCGCGCTTCCTCGTCGTCTTCCACGGATGGCTTGGGGTGTAAAATGTCTGTAGGGATCTGCTCCATCAAGCCTTGGGCTTTGAAAAGGCGGCCTCGGGGCCTATCTGGTCGAGCAGTAGTCGCAGTGAAATTGGAGAAAACGGAGCCGGGTGTTGAGACTCCGTTCGTCTTCCTGCCACGAAGCGTTCCTACAGTCATCGGCGTTCCAGGCTGCAACGTCGATACACCACTGGCATTAGTTGTGGGTAAGGTAGGCGCTTGCAGAGAGATCATTTCGTCCATAGAATCATCCGATAGCTCGTCCTCGTTCTCAAAGTCCGACAAATCTGGTTCCGTCTCGGTGGCCGACTCCTCCATATCTTCCGTCATCGTTCCTGACTTATCGCGATCTTCGGCGGCAGAATAGAACTGATCTGTGCTAGTATCATCCTCGTCCTCGGGCACGCCATTGAGTTGTTGGCTCGCAGTCATGGAAGCAACACGCCGAACCTGCTTGGTATGGACGCGACCGCGCATAAGAATGATCTTGGTCGACTCCGTCAAGACACCTTGAGCAACAGGCTCGCACAACATGATCTTTCCGGGGTTCGGAGGAACGTGAGTAAACGGATGTGGTGGGAGAGGGAGCGGGAATAGGTCACCAGCGTGAACAACCTTGAGACTGCTCAAGGCAGCCCTCAGAGAAGTCACAAGCCGATCATCGGGGGTCGAATCTGCGCCTTTCTCCTTGGAGCTTGCGGGATGATCTCTGTAGAATGTGCCCTCTCCGCTCTCGAGTCTTTTCGTCAATTCGCTCTCCAAGCTCACAAAAACAGTCTCGAGAGGTACAGGCGCAACATCGAGGACCAGAATCTCGATTCCACCACGGCTATGGCTTGATAGCTTTGATGGCGCAACTTGCTGCAGAGTGACGGCGAAGCTTTGTAGAGCAGCAGAAGATGGCGAGAATCGGACGGTCGACGGGGCAATCGCGGAAGACTCTATAATCGGTACAATCGACCAAGGACTGTCGGTAGGGTTCGCGTTCGGTTGCCATGGAGCGATGGCAATGTGGTGGACGTCTTCGGTGGCACCTTGGTAAAGTTGAGCTGAGATCTTGTTCTAGTATAGGTTCCCATTGAAAGGTGCGCTCGACTTACCGTTAGCGAGGTGAGGAAAGAGGTCGCGAAATATGTCTTCGGACACAATGCCGACATCGCTCTTGATATGATCGTCAAGCACGAGTTTGGCGTTGATAGCCGGCTTATCTTGACGACGTCTGCGATTCCGTCGCTTGATTGAATTGGAAGGCAGTTGCGAAGAAGATGCCATTTCGTTGACAGTTCAAGCTTGGAGAGATGTTGATAGATGGCGGTAGAGGAGGATACAGGCGCGGGAAGCTCGAATCGCAAGCGCGGGGATCACTGCATCGCTCTGTAGCTTTCCAATGGGTAAAATCGCAAATGCTGAGTAAACAGACAAAAAGCAAAGAATCTTGGGTCTACAATTGTATGGAAACAAAAACAAAAACGTGAGAGGATGAAACTATCCTAAGGTTAAGAATTCGAAATTGGACGTGACTTCCCTTCTCTTTCGGCAGCGGCTCAGGGCGACCGAAGAGCCAGTGGCCTGCCTCGGCTTCTGAGTTGGGGTAGGTACGACAACACGGGGTCGCTACCGCCCCGAGGTACGTACCGAGACCGAAGTGCCCGTGAGCTTCTCCGCGTTCGGGGGAGCTGAGTCGAGCCCGGGGGGGTTATTCAGTCAAATATTTCCTACTCTTCTAGCAAAAGGAAATTCTCTTAACAGCTGAATATGTATAAGCAGCATTCAACCCTTCCCAATGGGAATTTATCTAGTATTACACGGTGTAGCTACCGCTTAGACTATATTCATCTCTTCTTGATACTCTGTACAGTATTATTAGTTGATCCAAGCGCGCGATAGACGGGTATCAGTCAGCGGTTCCAGATGCCAGGCTCCAGACTGGGGTAACAAAGCCAAGTCCAGGGCTGATTGAGATGAGTGGCGAGACCGACCCTGGTACAGTACTTAGATAACCTAGACTAGATCTGACATTTGGAGAAACGAAACACCCAAGATCAACAACAGCTGAATACCATACTGCATGGTTTATCCAAAGCAAGGCAGTGTAGTACAAATCAAGAATCTCCTGCATTTGAAAACAAGATTTGCGCGGTTTATATGTTGTGTAACTAACCAACTACCTATGCATCAACTTGTCAAGTCAATAAAGTACCAAGTCTAGCACATGTCTAAGCATCATGTATGTTGTGGGTGTAATCAGGATGATTTGTGTCCATTTCTGTTTGCAAAGGGGTTCAAGCCACCAACACAACTCAAATGTCGTAGACATCATCAAATCTTGGCCGTTGGCAGCAGATGAATTAAACTATTGTAGCTGAGATTAGAAATTGACCCCCTTTTCGACAAATTAACATGCAGCCTTCACATGCTTTTCAGCAAGGATCATCCATCAATCCATTAGTGTAAAGACATAGTATCCGTCACAAATCCGGCTGTCTGGCCAAAACTCTAGACTGTTCTTCCTACCCATGACGCAACGCAGTCTTAGTAACTGACCATTCAGAGTTGGTCATTCTGTCATCTCCATTTGTTAAGTGACTTGAAATAATAACGCCGGTCAGCCTCTTTAATTGCCCTTTGAAACGTTTCTGCTTCCCCATTATAAACAATCAGACGACCAAGATTCGTTCTAGAGTTTCAATCATACTTTGTTTTCGACTTGACTTTTATCACGCCAGATTCTAACACACCGCATCGCAAGCGAGGACAACACAGCAACCCGTCTGTCCATTGATTGAGGCGTTGGGCGTATTTCGGAGTTTACCATCTGATCCATCTTTCTTATCATCCCACTCGTCCTCCCCGATCCTTGATCAATTCTTGCATTGCATCGCATTGGCCATCTCCGGTCTGGATTCATATATTCTTATCAACCCCTTACCAGACATGCGAATATTCTCTACACGATAGGCTTTTTTCTTCTTGCGAAACTCACACAGAGGCTCAGCAGTCGCTCATTTATTTATCGAATTGCTTTCCTACCAAGGCGCCAATTCGATATTCTCTGGACGTCGATATCATGGCGCAACAATCTCATGGCTCGTCGACTGCGACACAGGAACATCACCACCCCCGAGTCATCGGCAAGAAACTAACTGAGACGGCTGTCCAATTCACCCAACAGGCCGAAAAGCTCTCTCACCAAGATCCTGCAGACGGATCCGGCGTTGCTGTTGAGGCGCAATTCGTTACGCCTCACGATCCGGTCATCGTTACTTCAGATGGCAATCGACTCCCTGGAGTGCCCTTGCAAGAAGCGTATAAGCTGAATGTACTTCGTGAAGAGCTCGAGGGCGAACCTGAAAGCGTCGAGATCAAAGAGGGCAATGAGACCAAAGAGAAGATATCCAACGTTGAGAACGCGGAGCCTGAGCAAAAGAAAGTTGTCCAGGTACCAGGTGAACACAATGGCAAATCACTCCAAAAATCAAGCGCCGTCAATAGCACTCTGCGAAGGCAAACACCTCCTTCTCATACAAACCCTCTCTTCCCCCCCTTGCCGCTATATGGGCCTCCCAACGTGCTGCGCAACCTTCAATGCATGTTCTTTCGAATCAGCGCATTCTTCCTTAGCCTGGCGTTCCTAGGCGTTATTGTTTTGGGCTCATTATTTACAACAATACCAATCGTGTTTAAGAACATATGCTATCGGGTGACCTTTCGCGATCCTGATGCTGACAGGCCATTCTACAAAGAAGAGAAGCGCAGAGCTCAAGCGAGGCATGAACAGGAGCAGGCTTGGAAGCAAAAGTCACCCAATGGACGATCATTGGATCGCGTGGAAACAGCTCAAGAATTCCCGCCAACCGAAGGTGGACCCGATCCGATCATCTGCGACGTCGCCTATTATGCGCGCAGAGTCGGTCTCGATGTTGAGACATTCGAAGTTCAGACCGAAGATGGATTTATAATCGACCTGTGGCACGTCTACGATCCTAAGGAGTATACCAAATTGGAAGAGAGCTTGAGATCCGATCAAGGCCCCGAAGTCTTCCAGCGTCAAAGAAGGAAGCTCAAAGACCCATCGCAGAAACCAAAGTTTCCAGTGTTGCTGATGCACGGTCTACTGCAGAGTTCAGGTGCATACTGTTGCAACGATGATGAGTCCCTCGCTTTCTGGCTTTGTAAGTCTGGCTATGACGTATGGCTTGGAAACAACCGTTGCGGATTTAACCCTAAGCATGCGCTACTCGAGTACAACGACCCGAGGATGTGGTGTTGGAACATTAGACAAATGGGCGTTTTCGATCTACCAGCTCTGACATCGCGAGTCATTACAGAGACGGGTTTCGAGAAGATTGGTCTCATCTGCCACTCTCAAGGAACGACTCAGACCTTTGTTGCATTAGCCAAAGAGCAAAGACCCGAATTAGGCGAGAAGCTGACCGTTTTCTGTGCTCTCGCCCCTGCTGCATACGCCGGTCCTCTCATTGGCAAGATGTACTTCAAATTCATGCGTATCATTTCACCAGCTCTGTTTCGCCTCATGTTTGGTATCCATGCATTTATTCCCTTTATGATGCAGATGCACGCAATATTAGATCCTCGTCTATACGGCTGGCTTGGCTACAAAGTATTCTCTTTCCTATTCGACTGGACTGACGCGCGCTGGGATCGTGGCCTTCGTAACCGCATGTTCCAGTTCGCACCAGTTTACGTCAGCGCAGAGTCGATGCGATGGTGGCTTGGTCGGGAATGCTTTGCCAAACACAAGTGTATCTTGTCCACTAAGGAGATTGTCAAAGCTGAGGAACATATGGATGCCAATGAAGATGGGCGACCTGTGACACCGAGAACCTCATCAGCAGTCGAAGCCCACCGAAAACACCCTAAAGGTTCTACTGCATGGTACAATGAGCAAGCACCACCTATGGCTCTTTGGGTAGCTGGCAACGACGATCTCGTTGATGGGAAGAAGCTCCTCCGGCGATTCGAGACAGGTCGTGAACCCCACGTTGATCTGGTTCACAGCAAGATCATTCCTGAGTATGAGCATCTAGATGTCATCTGGGCCATGGATGCAGTTGATCAGGTGTTTAAAGAAGTTCGAGAGGTGCTATGGAAGACGTGCAATGCACGAGACATTTGTCGAGTTCCTAAGGGCTGTGAGACAGTCGGAGAACGAAAACATAGTGTGCCCGCCAAAGAAGAAGTGCTATATGAGTCTCAATCCAGCAGCAGCGGCGAGCCATAAAGAAAACTTGGAAAGAGACGGATAAGGTTACACAACAAACAGGAAGGGGTCGATGTTTGGGCAGGTTTGGGTCGATGTTACATTGTGTAGATACCTCTTATTTGCTTTTGACATCAACCTTGGCATGATACCTCGGGCTGTATTTCACTTTGAGCAGTGGTGTTGTTGGAAGGCGTTCAGGTAAGTTCAAAACATTCTTTGTAAAGATAGGGAGACGATCATAGAGATAGCATACGATTAATGAGCCTAAATTATTCAAAGCAACTATCCGCACCTTGAAGTAGCCTGTCATTATTTCACGGCAATGCCTGGCTTCCAAAGATAAAAAGTAAACAGTCCCGCAGAGAAGGAGTTCTAAGCCTGCCTGATTGAAGGCCGTTACAAGACAAAGGCTAAACTTGAGAGAAATGACCCATATGTCCTCATAGCTACCCTAAAGTATCACCAAAAAAAGGTAACTTTTTAGAGGTTACCTCGATTATCATCAATATAGCAAAACTCAGGAACGAACACACAGAACTTTAGATAGACTGGATTATATCGTACGATATCTAATTATTTTACAAACATTGATGGAACACTATTGTTGCTTCGCTCTTCTGTATCGTGTCACCGTTTTACCATGACCAAAATTTATGGCCAAATTCACTCCTTTTTTCTAATTAACCCATGCGCTCAGCTTCTTCCAGAAGCTTGTCAACGCTGAATCTCGCATCACCGGAGGCGAACCAGTTCAGCAGCTTCTTTCGCTCCTCAGCCCTGTCCTTGCGCTCACCACTCAATTCAGCATTTTCGCCTTCCCATCCGCCGTAGAATCGCTGCAGAGACATGAGAAGCCACTTGGCGTTCTCTGGTGTGACACCTCGGTCAGGGAGAACCTGGCCCTGCATCAGAACAAGGCCTCGCTCATCGGCGAGGTCCAGGTGGTGTGTGACGGTTGTGTGAGGCTGCGCAAACTCGCCTCGGTTCTTGTACTCGGCAAGCTGAGTGAAGAGAACAGTGCTCGTCTTGGACTCAGCGTCAAAGGTCCACTGTAGGAAGTGAATCTCGGCACCTTGAGCAGGGTGCGGCACAGGAAGGACAAACTGGGGAACCCTTCGTGCAGCGTCCTCCATGGCCTTGTATGTAGACATTGGGATCACAGCGCAGAGGTTTTGCTCGGATGAGGCATGTCGTAGACGCCAGATAGCTGTGAGCTCCTTGTCAGGAAGCTCTCGCGCCTTGGGAAGGTCGATGATGTCATTTAGTGTCTTAATAGCTGGCTTATCCGCGCCAGTTGGTGGAGGCTTGGGGGGTGATGTGGGAGCATCGCGAGGATCATGGGTGGGCTCGTCCTGACCAGGAGGATCGTCTGCGTTGGGCTGAACGATTGGAGTTTCGGGTGCTTGGGGAACGGTTCCCACTGGAATCTCGACAGCACCCTTGCGGCGTTCGGCGTCGATCTTGTCAGCGTAGGCGGCCTTGAGCTGGTCGATACTCTCAAGGCCTTCTTGTTGAGCCTTTTGGCTGAGCTTTTCTCGGTACTTCTCGACGACAGCCTGTGAAGGCTGGGTTGTTGCGAGGAAGCGAATATCGTGAACTTGAGCCCATCGTCGCTGGTTAACAGCTCGAGTAGTTCGTAGGGGAGCGGCTATGAGCCGACGGAGGGCTGGAATTCGTAGCGAAGCCATAGTGAGAGGTCAATTGAGTCGATAAAATCACCGTTGGATGTATCGACTCAGCTTTGTTGATTGTATTATGAGAGACGATGACGGAGAAAGATTCGATGCCTGTAGCAAGGACAAGGGTTAGCCACTAAAATTCCGGGGGCTGTCGTCACTGGACTTGGTGGGGCCGAGTTGTTAACGGAATGACGGGGGCATCTCCGACCTTGAATTTTGGCCGGCTTCGGAGTTTGACATCTACTGGACATATCGGATGGATGATGACAAAGAGGATTACAGCAATTGGACCAAATCTGATAAGACTAACCAATATCTCTCTGAAAACTTGAAGCACAAATCTATCAAATCTGGGTCTGGGTTTTTATAACGTCATATTTTATTCTTTTATCTCAGACAACGAATCTAAGGAGCATCAACTGTATTACTTGAACTACCCCGCCATAGACACCGCTTTTGGTGGGCATCGAGTTTCTGCCACTTGCGCATCGAATCGCATCGCATCGCAAACTCGAGGGGCAAAGTCGTTGACTTCCCTGTTCAAGTCGTGAACTGCCTTCATATTTCTCAGCTTTACATTGTCTCGATTACAACCCAGAGGCTTGAGCAATTCAGACAGTGCTCATCATGGCTGACTTTAGGCAATGGGCTCTAGAATTTGTTCTCGCCGATAATGAGAGGCAACAAACGACGATAGCTCAAAAAGCTGCAAATGGTATTTTATAAATCATGGCTGAGTTTATTGAATAACTTCAACTAATTTGCCTAGAAATCCAGACCGCCCCTGCCAACACTAACCCACTAGCAAGATGGGTCGAGGCCGTGCAACCATGGATGCCAGGAGGTGGCAATGAGGCCGAAAATGAGACACCAGACTGGACTGCCAGAGCCAAAGGTAAGTTCTGAGTTCCGTCTTATTTCTCGTGGTTTCCTTTGCTAATTGAAACAGCCCTCGAGTTCTTGGCTCGAACGTTAGACTTTGTGGGCAAGGATGTCCTAAAACCTAGTCAAGGTAAGTCAACTCTTGTGACACAGCACAAATCATAGCTGATAAGAATATAGTGAAGCTACTGGTAAGCTTCTTTGGGGCCATGTTTGAAGTTGATCATAAGGCTGGAATAATGCCCTCAGCAACTGCTTTATCAAGGATAGTTGTCATGAAGTCCTTCCAACGCCACATGGGACACGATATCATTCAAAAAATCTGTTCCTTAAAAGATGACTTCCCACGACAAGTGGCCAAGACTCGACTTGAGATTTACGAACTCATAAGACTACTCATGACGACTCCTGGGGTGGCTAATGATTTGCAAAACACACACGGCTCGTCTGCTGGCTTCATGCTCGATTTGGTACAACTGTGTCGAAATGAGCGAGACCCTGAGTGTTTAATGGTCTGGTTTGGCATTCTCAGACTATTCATGTCTGAATACACAGTCTCACAAGACGTCTTGGAGGAGGTTTACGGAGTGTTCAAACCATATTTCCCAATTTCACTTCCTAGGGCGTCCCAAGTTGCAATCACCCCTGAAGAGCTTAAGCTACAACTAAGGAAATGTTTTTCGGCGACCCGTCTGTTGGCCGATAAGGTCTTCACTTTCCTGTTAGGCAAGCTTGACCAGGGCGATGCCGTCACCGTCAATGTCAAGGTTAGTAAACATCATCTTCCCGTGTCTGAGAAGCAAAAACTTACGATTCTAGATTGATATCTTGAAAACCATGCAAGCGTGCTTGGACGAGTACAGCTATCCCCAGAAATCGATTGCCCCTTATGCCAGCCAAATTTGGGGTAGCTTGAAGTACGAAGTCCGAAATGGCGAAATCGAAGATACTATTTGGAGTACACTAGAAGTCTTAAAGTCTCTTACTCAGAGACTCACCGGGGATAACCTTCGTGATCATACGCTTACGGTTACTCGAGACTGCGTCCCGGATCTTGCAACAACCATGTACGCCGCATCTGCTGGTCGGCTCATGATCAGTATCTTGAGCTCAAAACCAGGTGCATTTGTTTTGATGGCAGCCCCCGTTATCACGCACATCAAAGAGAACCTGCGACACCCCAAGGCGCCTGTCCATAGCCAGGACCTCCACAAAGTCCTGCACGTCATACTAGAAACTCGACTCCTTCTCACAGACTCCAACATGACTGACGAGGAGCGAGATGATTTCGCAGCAATCGACGGGTTCTTCAAGTCTCTCTACAATGAGGTTTATAAGAGTGCAGTCAGCCTTGGTTCCAAACAAGATGCTTCGTACGATGATTTGAAGGTCGCGACTCAAGCAGTCCAGGGCGCTGGAGCTTTGGTTTGCCAACGGCCTGCTAAGTCCTCAGATCCATCGAACAGCGGCGCAAGCGCTACTACCGAGCGACTACTCCCAGAGGAGACATGCCTAGAGATCTGTGAATCTCTCTTTGCAATCCTCAAAAGATCAGGCCCAGGATACCCTCGATCGCCCAGTGGCGATGAACTCATCAACGAGACAGCCAAGGCACTGGAACGAGCGATACGTCTATTTCCTCGAGGATTCAATGGTCTTGTGGACGAAAGCATGACCATAATCCGCACTACTAGACAAAATGCTGGAACTGCTGACGTGGTGGATACGGTGACGACTCTTGGTGGTCTCATTGCGTTCATAGGCTCTTCAGAGCTACCTTCAACACCCCGAGACGGATTCGATCACTTCGTTTATGCTGCCAATGTATTTTTGTCAGAGCTCTTTGAGAACCTCCAGTCTCACTCAGATCCTCAGATCTGGTGTGCTTTGGTAGCTATACTTCAGTCTATTGTTCGCCATTTCAATGATGCCTGCCTGGCAAGCAACCCTGATAAGGACATCCCAATTGAAGGCGAGCCCCTACAGGCTATTGGTACCACCTACACTGGTCTGAATCAGCTTGGTGAAAGGAAGCCAACCGAGTCTTCTCCAGAATACTACAGCCGAGTTCCCCAGTCGGCGTCTGTCGCAGAGATCAGGAATGAGTTCCTGTTGGTCACTCTGTTTATCGCAAGACAGCTTTACCGACGGGCTACCAAGGTCATTGATACACACCCCCAGACAGGAAAGCAAGCTCTTAGTCTGAGTGACGATTTCGCCAGCGTTGGTCAAGTCACTGGACATCAATATCTTCATCTTATTTCTACCCTAGCAGGATTTGTCATCCATGAGTTCAGCGAGGCTCAACAGACATCACTCACAGCCGAGAATTTTGCAATCACCCTCTTCCGAGGCGATTCTATCACAGTTCCGCAGAAACATCCCGAGGAACAGAAAGTGCTAGAGAACGGTTCTTCTTGGACCTGGTTGGCATCAGAGGCATTAAATGTTCTATCCCTTGGCGTACTGCAAGCTTTGCAACCGTCAGCAGTCGCGCGCCTGGTATGTTCGCCCATATTGTATCACAAGTAGTCATAAACGCTAACATGAATATAGTTCGACATTGGAGTCGCTCAGGAGTTGATCCTTAGTGGATTCGCTGCGGACACGAACTTCAGCAGACCAGTGACGCTTTCGATCATGACGATTCTAGCAAACAAATACAAGATCGAGACTCTGCCAAGCCTCGTACAAGCCCTCGAACAACGCAGCTCGACTTTACTAACAACATCCGACAATGAAAATCCTCGTTTGGAACAGATCACTTCCATCTATGCCCTTGTGGCAGGAATGGTGAGACGATACAGTGGTAAGGAAGCCAAGGCACTACTCGATGTAGTGAAGGACTCGCCCAAAGAGCCTCAGCTCGGCGCTGAACTTGCCCGCCGGCTTGAAATGGTTGTGGCTCCTCAACAACCACTGATAAAAGAGAATTATGCGATCGTCAAGCCTCTCTGGACGCAAAAGGTCTACTTCCAGCTAGTCAACCCTATGCTGCAAGCCGCTACTGGAAATGATGCTGAAGTTCAGGACCAACAAGCCAAAGCCAACTACAGCACTGCTGTTTTGCTTATGGTCAAGCATATGGGATTCGCTATTTACGAAGCTGATGCAGACAACATTCTTAGAATCTCCATTGCCGTTGCACAAAACAGCGGTATTGGCCCTGAAACGAAGGCTGCCCTTGATGTGATTAAGAATGTCCTCACAGAAGCTCCCGAGAAGGGCAAGGGCCACATTCGAAGCATCATCAAGATATGCAGCAGCGTGTTCTCACATACGCCCAAGTCCGCAGCAGACAATGTAGACACAGATGGTGCTTGCGGCAAGCTTGCGCTGGAGATCGTGGGAAGTCTGCCACACACATACGACTCGCAGCATTTGATACCACATGCGCCTCAAGTACAGCGACAGTTGACTTTAGTCTGTGGGCATCGGGTGCGAGAAGTGAGGAAGACAGCACGGTTGGCTCGGGCAGCCTGGGCGGATCTCAAGTAAAACAGTTTAGAGTTTTCTAGATATAGGCAATGCGATTTGGGATATAGCATTCAGTCTTGTACCATTGGCAAAACATATGTAATCGGACAAGACACCCATGACATGAAACTTTATACAGGCCGCATGACTCAGCGCCACAACTACGCAAGTCATATTAACACTTGAGTAACCCATTCTCTAACACAATACTGTTGATAGCCTGTCAACATGTGATACCGAGATATGATTCCTTATAAACGCCGTGAATAACATAGCATCTTTCCCTTCTTGGTTTTTGTAAAAAGCCATCGCTTCACCTAACTACGCCTTGCTTGATTTATTTTCCCTAACTTTGCGCCGCTCTACTCTCTAAGCGTTGCGTCGCTTTGCTGCCTTCTTACTTGTCGCATCGGCAGTCTCAGCCTCGGCACCAGTCGCGTTGGCAGCAAGGATGGCATCCAGGACATCAGGGCTAGCATCCAACAGCTCCTTGGAGACAGTGACGCGCTTGGGATCCCTCTTTCCTATCACGGGTACCGCATTGGCAAGCATTGCTTGGAAGGGAACAGCAACAAACTGGCCAGTCTGGTCGAACCACTCACTGAAAGGCTTAGAGACCTTGTAAACGTTGGACTTGGAGTTCTTGTCGGTGACAGTGATGACAAGTTTGTAAATGGGGACGTTCTTCTTGGTAGAGCTGGCGATAGAGATCTGAAAAGGATATTAGAGGAATGCACGCCAAGACCCAGCAGTTTTGCCATACCTTCTCTCCAGAGGGCGAAGTTCCTTCATAGATAGTATCCTTCTCCTTAAACATGATCCATAGTGTCATGGCTGTGTTGACTAAAGTGTAGAGCACGACAGCAGCAGCCGTATAGTGTTTCGTCGCCTCATGGCCGAGCTTGTAATCCCAAGCGAAACAGACGGCTGCAATACCGAATGCACTGAAACCGAGGGCAAGGCGAACATCAGTCAGTCTGTGCGACTGTTCGAACTTGAGAGAGTTGAGGTAATTGGGGATAGCATCGTTGGACGTGTTCTTGAGGTCTGTATCGTGAAGAGCCACCGTGTCAGAAGCTTGTCCCGTATAGGAAGAGATCAATGCATGAAAAACTTACCCGCCAAGTTGTAGACTGGAATCTTTTCGGCGGCGTTCGCCATGATGACTTATAGAACTGAATTGATTCAGATTGAACAGTTGGTTTGGTGTGGTATGTTGTCGGAGAGCTGCCACTCTCTAAATGTATAAAGTATCGAAGCTCACTGTCATAGGGAAATCTATCATGGGCTAGAGAGAGCATGTGGATAGCTGTCCCTTCCTTACAAGAGCTAACCTAGAAGGTCCCCAGCAAAGTGTGGCTACTCCAGGGTCGTTAGTGTACAGCCACCAATGGCAAGCTCCGCTCGTATGTGGCGTCAGTCCTTGAATCGTGGCTATTTGGAGACGTTGAACCTCACATCTCCAACAGCTTTATCGCAACGCGACATCAGCTTCGCCATTCCTATATACCCGATCGCACGTCTTTGACTATCGAAATCATGGCGCAAGTTCCGGTCCAGACCCTTCATAGGGATCCCCAGTTATTGTAGGGCAGCTCCCGATCGATCCGCAATCAACCCAATTCACTAACTTGAGCTTCCAGCTACTGGATCCTGATCCCCATCACCATTGTTATGGTCCTCACTGGTGTTCTGCGTCACTATGCATCCGTCCTTATGGCATCCGCGCCCAAGAAGCAGGACGAAAAGACCATGCGCGAGCAACGTTCTCTTGCCCGCGGTGTGGCGCTTCGTTCCAACCATCATGTCCTCTCTCAGAAGGCTTTCGAGTCTCGACGTGATATTCTTACAACCAACTACGATGCTGGAACCTACCTGAAGGAGCCTGATCGCAAGGGCCAACCCCCTGCCAACCCTCTGTCCGACCCCGGCGCTATGGACGGCATGATGGGCATGATGAAGAACAACATGGCCATGATCATCCCCAACACGCTCATTATGAGCTGGATTAACGCTTTCTTCAGTGGCTACGTCATCAGTAAGTCAATTGCTTGGCTGGGTCCGACTTGTATTAACGATATTAGTGAAATTACCTTTCCCAATTACTATCAAGTTCAAGAGCATGCTCCAAGCCGGTGTTCAAACCAGGGAGATGGACCCTCGATGGATGTCTAGCATCAGCTGGTACTTCCTCTGCATCTTTGGTCTCCAGTTTGTTTACGTCTTCCTTCTTGGTAGCGACAATGGTAAGTGACCACATACAAACCAATATCATCAGTATCTAACACAACGTAGCTGCTAGCCAAGTTGCCCAGCAAATGCAAGCCCAGCAGATGCCCAACCCTATGATGGGTGGCCCTGGCCAAGACCCTCACAAGCAGTTCGTCGCCGAAACTGAGAACTTGAACGTCGTTGAACATTACTCTGTTTTGGATAATGTTGAGGAGCGTCTATTGGCGGGTATCAAATCGTAGATTCATAGAACGAGCAAATGTACATACGCCAAATACAATGCGGTGAAACATCTTCCGGTCCCTTTTTCCTTTTTCACAGTTTTTAGTCCATTATCATTAAGCTCCGTCCCACCAGAGGCAGACGCCAAGTCCTTCAGCAGCCATGCTAGCCTTGATGCGATACGGTGTTTTTAAAGGAGAATCCTCTGGCTGAGTTGGTCCCGCAGGAGCTTGGTCGTGCCACTCCTCGTCGATAACCTGGAAGCGAACCATTTCATGATTATCGTAGAAAAGACGATCCTCCTCGAGGTTCCAGATCCAGAGTTGTTCGCTGTGGTTACTGTACGATGTCAGTTTGTCTTCCCACGTAAACGATTGTAGGCGACTTACTACTCCGCGCCCTCGGGCAACTCCTCAAAGGGAACAAAAATATCGTCGAAAAAGTCTGTTCGCAGATTGATGCCTGCAGGCGTAGAGCTTCGTATTCTGCCAATCATAACTTCACCCTTGAAAGGGCGGAACACGACCATACGAAATTCAGCTGTGCCATTCCTTAGTCTTCGCTTCTGGATAAGAAGGGCTTGTAACGAACCATTCACGTTGACCAGGCCTGTACCGTGGCCGATGAGACCTTCTGACGCCCATTGCAAATCGTACAAGCAGACGCAAAGACCGATCTTCTGAATTACCTATTTCATTAAGTTAACTATTAATTCGAGCAGGCACTCATGATAATCTCACTTTATTAGAGTACTTTGCATTGATATTGTCTTCGATTGCATCAATGCTTCGCTTTGAGAAATCTTCTGGCGCAATTTGCACCAAGTCGGCGATTTTGGTCTATACAGCTTGTGAGTCTTGATTCCATTACTGGATCTGCGGTGGGGAACAACGTACCAAAATAAACATTTTGATGCCCCTGCCAATTCTTGGATTCCCTTGATTTTATTATTGGGAAATAATTATACAGAGATAACTGAAAGGGAGCAGAAGAGTCAAGGGAAGAAGTTGGAATGGGCAAGACAACAACGAATGGGATGGCTCTTCAGTCGCAAACTCGCAGCATCTCAAGAACCTTGGGTGGCAGAAAAATAATGCCAGTAACGCTAGTCTATCTCCAGCTGTGTAGAAAGCGTTTGTGAGTCACCGCCTTCCAAAAGAGCACTAGTAAACCCACTACCGCGGTGTGCAGGGAAGTTCGTCACAGGCTGGCGCCACAGAGCAAGCTCCTTCCGTCTTTTACATTGTTTCAATCATTGTCGTACCTTCTTCTTTTTGGGAGGCAGCAGCATCAATCAGTAACTGCCGTCTATTGGGCCATTGTCTCAACTGCCCAAAGGTTTCAATAATATCATTAACTTTTACTCTACTATTATTACTGACACCGGCTTTTCCTTACTCCTTTTTTACTTCCAAAGTCAAATTTCCTTTCTCGACTGCAGCATCTCCCAAGCTCTTAACGATTTCGAAGAATCGGTCTGACTTTTAATTTGTGGTCGTCGAATATTTACGAAACCGTTAATCAATCGAACAACAGGCGAGCACTTTGAGTTGCACTCGCAGTTCGACCATCGATCTCCTTTATTCGAGAACCAAACTCCTTCGTTTTCGAGATCCTCTACCTGCGAGCGCATTCACCCCATTTCTTCACTATGTCGGGTTACGGTTACGGTCCTCCACCTCCACCGCCTTCGGCTTCCTCTGGCGGTCCTGCAAACTACGGACCTCAAGCTCCATCTTATCCCCAACACGGACAAGGCCGAGGAGGGCATCACGGCCGAGGACGCGGTGGTCACTATAGCGGTGGACGCGGAGACTACCACGGCTCACCTCAGGGTCGTTACGAATACGGCAGCCAGCCTCAGCCATACCCTCCTCTTCACAACCCTCCTCCATACGGTGCCTCACATCCTCCTGCGTATCCCCCTCAGACTCAATGGGGCCCAGAACATGGGCCTCCGCCTCACGGACATGCACCAGGCCCAATGCCTCCTAATAACTACCATCCAAACTACGCCGCTCAACCATACCCCCCTTCCCAATATCCACAGCAACCTCCTTACGGCGGACCACAGACCTATCCCTATCAAGGACCACCTCCTCCCCCAAACCAAGCCCAATGGAATGGTGCTGGACAGCCTGGCCATTATGGCGGGGGGAGACCGCGCGGAGGCTACAACGATCGTAGTGGACCAAAGCCTCCATTGAATGGCCATATACGCCCTGGTTACGAGCATGAAGCCATGCCACCAGCCAATGGCTATGGTCAACCATATCCCCATGATCCCCGAGTAGTCCATTACCCTCCCCCACAATACCCAGCATATGCTGGTCCCCCACCACCTCCTGGTCATCATCAGGATGGCTATTATGGCCACACTAACCGCCGAGGTCGCGGTGGCTTCCGAGATGGAAACACCCGAGGACGCGGAGGTCATCACGGCAATGACAAGTCGCGTCATCAAAAGCATGGACATAACGATTCCAACCACAACAAGTCCGAAACCCCAACCTTGGGAAAGAAGAAGAAGCGCAAGACGAATACCTTGGGCTTGACCCCTGGCATGGATTCAGAATCCGAAGATGATGAAGGGGAAGAGAAGGTATTAACTGATCTGATTGGACAAGAAACACTCAAGTAAGTGTAGTTTTTCACTCGATGCGATTCTTCTAACAATTACAGTGTTAAAGATGTTGCCGCTTTCTTGGCGGACAGGAAGAAGCACTTCCCAACAAAGGCCCGAGTAGAGGCTAAAAAGACTGCCGAGCTGGCACACAATGGCGAAGACAAGGCTTCCTCGCTAGAAAAACAGGCCGACAAGCTCAGAAGACAGCTGCGCAAAGTTGAATCATCGATTAAGCGGAAGCGTGAACAAGGCGACGAGGGTGATGAGATGCGAGACCCATCTGAGGAGTCTTCAGATGACGAGCCAGAAGTTATGTCTACTCGTTCCCACGTAGCTCCTCCGCCTCCACCACCAGCCAAGAAGGCCGACGTCTCCAAACATTGCAAATATTATTCAACTGGTGGAACATGCGGCAAGAAGGGCAAGTGCCGCTTCGTCCATGATCCTGAGGCTCGCGAAGCAGCTATGAAGGATCGTGAGGCTAACAATGGACGACTCACTATCCAGCAGCGATTGATCCTCAACGACAAGGAGCAAGAGGATCTTACTGTCCTTCAGTCGATTCAATATCTCCGCAAAAAGGGGCTGATGCAACCTGAGGATCCCGAGGTCAAAAAAGAGGCGAAGTCTGCCAAGCCTGATCTTCCAGCGCACCCACCCCCTCCAAGTCTCCTTCCTGCGGCATCAGCTTCGTTGCCTCCTCCCCCTATCAAGCGAGAGCCTAACTTGCCTCGTCATAACCCACCTCCATCCAGTGTTCCTAGTGCCAACAGTAATAACACCCAGGGAGTCAAGCCCTATCAAGGATGGACCATGAGGCCTTACGGGAGCACAAACGGCAAATCGTCCAAGACCGATGATCTACCTTAATTGTTGGACCTCCAAGGCGTTCTTCCGGCATCATGTACGGTCTTTTAGCGGTCTCGGGGTTGATTGCTGCTTCATCACAGGATAGTTGTCCTAGACTGGTACCAGACTTGCTCTTGAAATTGTATGATTATCATAGCCGACTATGAGTCGAGCTTGTGTGTGGCGCTACAATTTGATCGCCCGCCAAGCATATACCTTTCTGTACGAATGATGTACAGAAGTCTGACTATGTAGGACGGTAAGCTCTGGTTGGGAAACTTGCTGCAGCGTCTGCCGAGAGGCTTAAAGGTGCATTGCTTTTGGATTTTGCTGTTGAAGGCGTTCAAAAGGTTGGGCATTGAGGGCGTCCAAGTTCTAGACATATAGGAATTGAAAATATGCCTTTTGCATCTTATCGTTGATCTCCCGAGAATGTTTGGTGGTGTGTCGGAAACAAAGGCTGTTGCAGCAACTCCCGCAAAATTGCGGCTTTATGCTGCCTTCATCAGACAGCCTACAATCGGTGTGAAGGCAGGTCACATCGTATGGTTGAAAACTTTTGTACGAGTAGGATAAAATGCCGTAGCAACTCATGATATTCTAAATTACTTGCAGACAACGTTATCATTCTGAAAAGTTGTCCGCGTGTATCCATGCTTATCTACAGTATCGAGTTAACCAAAAAGAATACAGCAGCTTTTTGGCTCTCCTAATCGCCAGCCACAATCAAAACCATGCAGTCACCCCCTAAAACGACAAAACAAAGAAAAGGAGGAGAGGAAGATGAGAACTCCGTCGCTAATGTAGCCCCAAATAAAAACCAAAGACAAATAGTAGTATCGTGGAAAAGGATACGGATGGGAAAGTGAGACAAAAAGTCAAGTTCGTAAAACGCCCTTGGCAACCAACTCCTCGTCCGTTGCTCACGTACATATGAAAAATGCTTGAGTAAAGGGAGATGGTCTGAACAGTTCAAACAGCGTCTGAAGGGGATAAGGGTTGGGACTATGTCTGATGTCCAAGGATCAAAGATGATCACATCGATGTCCTGAGTGATGCTATCATAAATGATTACCATCTTGGTTACCATCAGCGGCGACCGGCACGGAGTTGCTCGAGAGCTTGGCGCTTCCGAGCCTCCTTGTCGGCCTTGAGCTTTCTCTCAAGGCGTTCCTCCTCAATGTCTTCACGTCGAGCAATCTGCTCGGCTCGTCGCTCTTCGACATCAATATCATCCAAACCCGCCTCCATGTCTGAAGACGCATCGGACGCATAATCATATCGTGGACCACCTTCATCATCTTCATCATCATAGTCAATAAAGTCATCCATATCCTCATCGTAGTCATCCTCAAAGCGTGACTTTGAACGCGAGGGGCGAGGGGCTCGTGGCGCACTGAGTAGTGCTCCACCACGAGGTGTCTCCTTCTTGCTAGTGTTGCCACCAGGTCGGGGTCTAGCAGTACCAGTATATCCGGTAGTTGCCGCAGCCGCCTTCTTCACCTTCTTGGGTTCTTCTTCGGGTGGTGCAGCTCTGCCTCCAGGGCCCTTAGCACCGGTCATCCTGCCCCGCTCAGGCTTTCCGGGAGGCGGCGGTCTACCGTTGCGTGGGTCCTTTCCGGCCCCGGAGACGGGCGTCCCATTCCGTTGACCTGGTTTCGCTGTGCCGGTATAGCCTGTTGGGGCAGGAGCAGCAGAACCTGGGCGCTGCTTCGTGCTTTTAGCAGCCCGGGGGTCTACCTTTGCCGGTGGCTCATCCTTGACCTTCTTCAAGTTACCACCCTCAACTTTCTTGTGTTGAATCTTGCCAACCTGACCCATCGACTGCTGAGCCTTCTGAGCTCGTGCAAGAATCTCGGCAAAGGAGCCTTTCTTTGGTGGAGCACCGCGTGCCGCAGGAGGGGCACTTGACGGTCCAGGGGATGGTCTGCTAGGGGCGGCAGGCTTTGATATTCTATTACCCCCATTCATGGGTTTGGAGGATAAGACATTAGGTTTAGTAGTACCATTCGTTGGGTTTGAAGGTCGTTGCGACGGTGTCGGTCTATCGGAGGGCCGTGATGGAAGGCTTGGCCTGGAGGATGTGGTAGGAGATTGGGTGGTCCGTGGTGCCACGGTACTGGACAATGTCGTGACTCGAGGCGCCTTAGAGATACTCGATCGAGGATCATCGTCTGCTTTTCTTTTGGGCAACGTGTTGGATCGAGGTAGGCTCGGTGCGGCGGATGGGGCTGATCCCTCGTCACCACCGCTGATCTGGGCGAGGAGATCTCCAATCTGGACCATGGTCAATATTTTCCTGATATTGCAAAGTCTGGCTGCCGGTCAGTTACTCACAGGCATCGCGTCGGATATAAGTCGAAGAGCTTGATATATAAAGTCAAAATAGCCCTCAGAGCCAGAGAGGAGCAAGTAGCCTCGATCGTGGATTGTGAGTCATTGAGCGGCTGGCAAAGTTTGTTCACTGTCGGTCTGTCGTCAGGCACTTTAACGTCTTTCAAACATTCAGTTTAAGACTTTCTGGTGACGTGAGGCGCAGAATCGGTACAAGGTCTGTTTGTGGTCGTATTCGCTCGAAATTTTCGTCAAAGACGCCTGAAATACAGGCGATCACGAAAGAAAGGAAGTGAAAAGCATGCAGTTAGTGAGAAGCAAAGAATCAGTCAACAGCCAACTTTATGGGCGAGGCCATGAAATCAGGGAAGGCGCCACAAGCTGAACGCGGCGCTAGTCACGTGAGTATATATGTGGCGGTGCAGTCTCCGGGAGACGGCAGTAAGCTTTTTCCGTTCCCCCGCCATTAGGTTGAAGTCGAATCGAGCCCCCACTAAGCACGTGATATTTTTTGTGCATTTCGCGTAAAGGGTATTTGCACCCACAGGATCAAAATCGGCCTTTAGCTTTCGCTGGATCGCGAACTTTTCTACTTTTTGTCATACCGAACAACCTTCACCACCGGACTCGAAGTTTCAGTCTCCGCCCAACTTGCGGTTAAATTGATTGATTTCTCGTGTTCTCGTCGACTCCAGATGTGAGTACATAAACCCTGCTGCCCACCTTGCTTTCTAGTCTTTACGATCCCTTCGACAAAGCACCAATCGCACCACAAGAACTTCGCTCTAACAATTTGCGATCAGAAACCACATTCAAAATGAAGCACCTCGCAGCTTACCTTCTTCTCGGCCTCGGAGGCAACACCTCCCCCTCTGCCGCCGATGTCAAGGCCGTTCTCGAGTCCGTTGGCATTGAGGCCGACGAGGACCGCCTCAACACCCTGATCTCCGAGCTTGAGGGCAAGGACATCCAGCAGGTACGTTTGATACGGAGTTTCACAGCTACGCACACGATACTAACAAATATTCTCAGCTCATCTCTGAGGGTTCCGAGAAGCTCGCTTCCGTTCCTTCTGGCGGTGCCGGTGGTGCCGCTGCTGGTGGTGCCGCTGCCGCTGGTGGTGCCGCCGAGGAGGCCAAGGAGGAGGAGAAGGAGGAAGAGAAGGAGGAGTCCGACGAGGATATGGGCTTCGGTCTTTTCGACTAAGCGATCTCTATCCCGAGATTTGCACAGTAACGATACCTCACGAATTTCGAAGATGCTACGCACGGGTTGTTCACCAATTCTTACATGTCTTACGCGTGGATGGATTGGCTGCTCATGGCTGGATTGGGTCTCTCTAAGGATGGGATAGATACGGTTATGGAAATTAAAAAAGGCGGTTCGGCTCTTCGACTATCTGGTTCTACTCGTGAATGTCTTGTCCTTGATAAGAAGTGTTCGATTGTCAGTACTCGAGTGGTTATCCTGAGAGGCAGGTTGACCGACTCTGTACTGGAAATTAGGGTTTTGCAGTATCCCACACAAGAAGGTTCGTGGTATACCTGGTCGGTCTGACAGAGCTACCCTAGGACTGCATACAATACGTGAATAAGATAGTCATGCGATCTCATGTTATGATTGTCGTTTGCCAATGTTGCTCTGCGCTTGCGAAACTATACTGGTCATCATCAAGTGGTTACTGCATTAGCTTGGGTCTGTGACTTTTTGAGTTGAAACAAAGAAAGAGTGCCGATCCTTCATGTTTCATTTTGGATGATCTTGGCTTCCAAGACTGAGCACGTTTTGTTCGTCTAATGGTCATGTTCAGCTGAGCCATGCAAGCACTGAGATTGAGCATCTCAATTATTTTTAGCACAAGTAGTAAATTCTTTGTCTGAAATGACGCTTATGATTTCTTTATATTATTTTATCACGCGCTAAACAAGCTGCAGGCGGTTTCAGCTAAGCTTTGAACCTGGTCTTGTGCCTGCCATTCTTCAAGTTCATGTACATTCGTTATGCGAACCTCGGTATTTTTGTTGTAACGACTAGGTACCTGTAGTCAATTATTCGAACCTGGTCGAAGCACGCGGTGGTAGTATGAGATAATTTTGATAGATTACATTCAAAGTCGGCAATAAAATTAAATAAGCCCTCTAATATCGTGAAGAAAGTATACGTGAATTTTCGTAAAACACAAAACGCATCTGATAGACAAAATGCTTGTCCTATAGAACTCCAGTGTAACATGACACACCCAATGAACGCCTATGTATATAAGTCAAGCTGCATCCACCCATAATATGTATAACCTGCCACGTTGGCGTTTTTTTCATATACGTGACCCATTATCTCGTGGGATGGTGTCCCTGCTCCTCTCCGTGCCAAGAGAAAGTTCTTTGGTCGTAATTGTTGTTGTTGTTGTGTCCGGGATCGGGGGAGCCAGGAAGTTCAACGGGGGCGATCTCTTGAGGCTTGGGGGAAGGGACAGGAGAAGCGGCCATAGGAGGTGGCGCGTAGTGATCACTATTGGAGAGTTAGCAAATGCGAACAGCATTGCAAAACTAAGGGTAACTTACTGGTACTGGTATTGCTGACCGTCCTGGTAGATGGGAGTTCCATCTGGGTTCACCATGCCAGGGTGAGTACCATAGGCGAGCGATTGATGAGGGCTAATGGGGGGGCTCTGGCCGTGGCCGTAAGGAGTCGCAACAAGTCCAGGGCTCTTCTGACCGGCCCAGGGATCAGCGACACTCGGGTGAGGAGAGTAGACGGGGTTTTCGACAACAGGAGGACCAGGAGGAATAGCGCTGCTGCGGAAGCTCTTACGGTAGGCCTTGTCGAAGCCACCTCGTCGTCCGCAGAGATAGAGAAGAGCACCACCAAGGAGGAGAACGGCAGCACCACCAACAGCGATACCCGCGATGGCTCCAGTAGAAAGTGACTTGCTTCCGCTTCCGCTTCCGCTTTCACTGCTCTCGTCGGAATCATCATGGTTATCTGGGGTTGAGCTAGACTTAGGATCGTCTCCCTCCTTTGGCCATTCGTCTCCGGGTCGTAGCTGGTAGTCGACGTCCTTTGCCTTTTCGAGATAACCCTCAAGAGTTTGGGTCTTGCTCTGGTGTGGTGTTAGCGATGAGTTGATAGTCGCGGAGTCAGGGGACTCACAGGGTTGACAATACCCATCATGTGGTACTTTACGCATGAATCAGGAGCTCCACAGTAGAAGGTGAAAGGCTTAGTATCGTTGACGCGAACTCGGAATCGAGGAGCCTGTCGAGTTAGTATTCGACTTGGAATTTGGTATTCGTAGAGCTGGTCAACTTACATCGTCGGTAATGGCCTGAACCTTTTGTGTTCCACTAGAGAAACCTTTGCGGTTCAAGCCGATATACTCGTAGGGAATGCATGGGTTATCGTAGTCTCCTCGGATGACCCAATGGTCAGTAGGGTAGAATCGCCATTCGATGATATCGCCAACATCAGCCTTGACTTCGGCAGGTGTAAACTTGTGACCAGACTATTCCTCATCAGCATCCATGTCGTATCTGATGTGTATTACTTGTGAACCTACCGCTCCAACATTGATAGTATGTGTCTTCTCGGCAGCAGAAGAGGTTCCAGTGGCAGTTTCCTCGGCCGTTGCTGTAGGATCTTCTGATGCTGACTGGGCCCAAACCGTAGCGAGAGCCGCCGTGAGAGCTATCAATGACTTGGACACCATTTTGTGAGTAGCTAGCTAACACTGAGTGAGAAGCAGCTTGTGATATAAGTAAGCAGATTCGATTTAGGTTCCAAGGCTAGATTTGAATCACTATAAAACGAAACAGGCAGAATGGAACAGGTCGAGGAAAGAAAGAGGAGAAACAAGCGGAGGGGACAGAGCTGAGTAACGAGGTCCCATGTCTTTTTTACCTTTCCGTCTATGAATGGAGGGTCCGTTGTGAGGAGGAAGCTAGACAAAGAATGGACAGGGACTGAACTGGAGGTGGATCATGGATGACAGCCTCAAGTATCCATGCTCACAGGCCGGCTGCGTACTGACCGTCCCATGGCTTTGGGGGCTGAGCGAGGGTTGCCTTTTTTTTTTTTTTTTTTTGCGTTCAGGCTTCACTCGCTTCAGCACACCATCTGTGGATGGATGCACTCGCACTGAAATGGGTCTCTCTAGTTGGTTGGGAAAGGGTACGAACAAAGAAGCCAAGCATTTCTAAGCCCGCTCCTCTTTCGGCGATCCCAGGACCAAGCTCAGCCTTATTTATAATTGCAGCACATGTTAAATCAATTTTCGTTTCGAGTGAAAGCACTGATGTGTTACCAGGAGTTGTGTCTTTGTTGTTCAACTTGGGCTCACGATATACATAGAGTTGTGTACTATGCTTAAGTTTAGAGCCGACTAACGAAACTCTACCTGCCACCACCACAAGGTACAAGTACAAGTACAGCAGAAGAAAGAGCGTGAAAGAATTTCTCTAAACCACAAGAACAGACAATCTCCACTGTCAGCAAGACAACTTGTACATGCTCGTGCTAACACAACACAGTAAGCACTACACAAGGATGGTGCAGGGATCTCTATAAGCGACCAGTCAGCATCAGCCTCAAGACTCAAGTAATAAGCTGCAATTTGAGGTTGCATCCTTCGAGTCTGATTAGGCCAAGCGTCACCAATGCCAAGACTGCAGCAACGGACGCTAATGGGAATTGGGTCGTAAATTCAACCTCACCTCTTCTTCTCCTCACCTCGCATCCGCCCCATTAATGAAGGCTGAGCGAAGAGTATCTACGGAGCTGTTGGCCCGTTTTGGTTAACACCACCTGAGACCAACAATTCTCCTCAGCCTTACAGGCCACAGCCGAGCCCGCTTCTGATGCGCAGTCTCAAGACAACAAGATACAGGAGGCTTATAATTGAGATGCCCCAGCATCCTTCCTCGATTGACACGTTTCATAGTCTTTTTCGTCTTGGCTTTGTCTACCATGATGGGACTTGGGAGGCGTCCTGATTCAAGAATAGTTCGGCGAATTTGATGATAGGCCTGATGGGACAAGAGGATACACACATGCCGAGTGTCAGATCTTCTAATGCAGGACAGGGGTCATTTGCTGGGAGACAACTCAACCGGACACTCCTCGGTCTAGAAATTCGTCCAGTCTCCCCCATTCAATCTGACCATGCGTCTTCACACTCGGAGCTTTCCTACTGGTCAATCAACGAATATCTTGTCGAGATCGGGAAGGCTCCAAGTCTGAGCCTGAATACCTTTAAGTTGGCCCCCCTGTGAGGAACAAGTCCGCGATAGTTAGCTTGCATAAACCTTACAGGACTCGACAAGGGCGCCTCCTACCAATTGATACCAGACAAACCCTGGACAGATACTCTGTAGCACATGATAAATTAGACTCGAGATCAACAATCTATGCACCCTATATTGTTTCCTTCTTTTGGCCCCCACGAGTTCTCTGCTGAAAAGTCGTTTTGCCTCTTAGTGACCGACAGGCAGAAACTTCCCACTTCGCTACCTCTTGAAACATTTTATGGCTTGTCAGTCTTATTGATGAGCCGAAAAATCTTGAGTGTGCCTTGAAATACCTTGCTATTATATGACTCGACCCTTAGTTTCTTTCATGTCATGTCCGAGTCAGAAACTGATATATGATAAGACAGAACACGATGATAAATATCAGATTGATCAACCCAGCTTCCACAATAGACCTAGTTCTAATGAAGGGATCTGCAATTTTACTTGCCCAGACTTTCCGATCAGGTGAGATCTTAGCGAGAAACGCTTCCACCGACCCAATATCGGCGTCGAGTCGCCCAGACACTCTTACAGAACAAGAACCGAGCGCCTTGTAATTCTCGACACAGACTCCCGTTGTATACTCACAAAAAAGATAGACAAGCTTGAAGTTGGCCTGCTGTGGCGATGATTATAACTCGGTCACTCTTTGTCAGCATGTCAAAGAAGAGAACTTGGCCAGCACAAGCCTCTTTAACACGAGAAGGAAGAGGCCGTGCTCAAAGACCAAGACACTATCTTCATCTTGCGCCCTTGCCACGAGCCTCATCCAGTTGGACATTTCCTGGTCTTTTGTGTCAGAAGTTCTTTTCGCATCTCATATTTGGTCCAGATACTACGTGATATCAGTTCCTGCAGATTGAATAAGCACAACGCATCAGGGGCTTCGGTTGGCGAATGATCAGTCGTTGGCTTAATTATGGTACAGAGTAAGCAGGCGCGTGTTTTTGATAGCACTGTTTTCATGATGATGCCATAGCCTTGATACTACTCTCCAAGTCGACTCTGATTTGATGTGATGTAACGATCTTGCATCCCTTAAGGAACTTTCACCTTAGAGGACAAGACTGATTACTCTCAGTCGCCTTCTCTGATATCCGGTTTAGACGAGTCTCCTTCTCTCGATATGCTACCATTCTCTTATCTGTTAAAGGATCGTTGTCGCAACTATTGGGAAGAAGCGTTGCAAGACGATTTCAAACCCCGATTTCAGCTTGCTGATTAAATCACATTGGAAAAAATGGATATAGAAAACAAAAAGATTTTTGCATTTATTATCAAAAAAAGAAAAGTCCGCCTCTATAAGGTCTTGTTCTTTTTACCCGAACTCCTCGATGAGTCTCCAGGTAGTAGATCGCTTTCCTGAAGAAGCTTGAAGAAGCACCAAAGGTAGCAAATGATAAATCCAGCAGCGCCAACGCCGACATTCGCCACGACCCAGAGGTCAGGCTTGTCAGCAGGGGGGGCCGCAAAGGCATCAAGGACGTGCCACGCACCCATGGCTAGATAGAATACCCAATGCAGCAGCGCTGTACCCCATTGGACCCAGACAGCTTGGCCCGCTTGGAAATAAGCACCGAGGGAGGTTGGTGGAAGTCCGAGTAGGTAAGACCAGAGAAGGCTCAGAACTGCATATGGAATTTTCAAGTCAACTCGCTTGAGCAAAGGGAACATAGTCCAGACACCTAAGAGGTTGGCAAAGCCCACCCAAGCTCGAGTGTCTTTGTCTAGCCCTTGCTTTCCAGCCAGGAGCAACGTCATGGGCATCAATGGCAGCAGGACACTCTTCTCGTGAACCTGGTAGCTGAACAGAAAGAAACCCCAAGCCGTAGCAGCAAAAGCCAAAGGTAAGGTTGTCTTTCGCGGTCGCAGGAACAGGATAATGTTAGGGGGGATGATGGAAGCAAGCGTGGCACCGAGGGCCACCTTTTGAAGAAGTGGTGTTGGCCATTGTCGAAGCTTGATGACAACATTGGCAGCGCACCAGAAGTTAGCAACCTTATCCTCAAACAAGCCACGAGCAAATGGGAAGACACGGTGGACCATCTGGACCATTTGTTCCACATACGGCCAGTAAAAGGCATTGGTGTCAAGGATATCGACAAGTTGAGGAAGCAGAGGAAGCGAGGGGGAGTCCTTGGAACCTCCGTGGGCGTCAATACCCTGGGTCTTGTCGTAGAAAGTGCCGAGAATTAGAGGTAGGATTAGGATAACAAAAGAGACGGCCGTGACAAGCGCAATTCCGAAAAGTCTAGAAAGATCGATTCGAGGAAAAACGCATCGTCCGAGGAGATATGAAAAAACGCTGAAGGCGTAGTATAGGGCCATCTGCTTGAATCCTAGTGCGCCAACAAAGAAAACAGCAGCCCACTTGTATCGTTCGGCCAGCATACTTGACATGCTCGCCATGACAAATCCGAGCATGACGGTGTTGTACTGGAAATGGACATGGTCGATAAGAATTGTGGCGGGCTGCATCAAAATCGCGACGAGCGCAAGCCATGCAGTCCAGTTGGTGACCCCCTGAAGTCTGCTATATCGTCGCACAAAGACAATCGCGGCCGGAACGTAGATCAAATACTCTGACACAATAACGGTCGCTCTCATGAAGATCTTGAGATCGGGGTCCTGATTTCCTCGCGACGTGTAGAGCGCAAACCATGAAGGGTCGATATAAGATCCAAGCTTGCCCAAGATCCAGCTGTGGTAGGCAGTAAGAGGAGGGTAGTCGAGACCCCACCACTGAAGATCGTGGAAATACCATTGCGATATGGGAAGTTGTGTTGTGACCTCCATCCAGTGTCGCTGAGCTTCGTAGTCACCGAACATGGGCGGTTTGCGGAAACCTACAAAGCAGAAGCTCCACGTTAGCGAAAGGTGTCATGATGGGCACATAACTGGAAGTATTCATCCTTACCAGAAAATCCCCACAAGCCAGCAGCCCATCTAAAAAGGCCGACAATCATGAGGATCACAGGTAGAATCTCCCATTGCGACAATGAAGTGCGCGCAGGCCATAGAAAGGCCGCAAGAGGGAACGCAGGCGCCCTCACTAGGGCTTCTCCACGAGGGGTCCTCTCCTTGGTATCGGTACCACTGCCATTACCAGGTTTCTTTGAAGTCCTGCGACGAGGCTTGTGTGGTGACGGAGAAGGGCCGGCCATCGTCGCCTCGAGATTGTTAGAGCGACGATAATGAAGCTCTACTCTGCTGGTCAAGTAGTTAGTGGATGAGGAGAGAGCGTGGAGCTCCGAAGCTCTAAGTTAAGATGCGACCCCGGAAATTTTGGTGGAGCTTCCAATTCGATATCGGCCGAAAAGGAGCTTCCGATCCCGACGTCACTTAGACAGTGTTCATATCCCATTATTTCACACAGTATGGTGATGCCATCAGGCTGGGAAATGGAATCTAAGAGCTTGGCAAGCTGTTGTGTCACAAACTTTTATACTCTCTCTAATTTCGGCACTGAAATTCGATATATACAACCACAGAGTCAAAGCACTCATCGTTCAAAATGCCATTTCCCTTCATTCTCCCGACGACTTCTTCCTTCTCCTTCTCATCCAGCTTCAGCTCCGACTCCCATCCCTCACTGCCCCTCAACGCCAGCACGTATCGTGGGGTAGTTCGCGATGCTCTGAAAAAGCACAAGAGACTTCCTCCAAGCTCTCAAATTTCGAATCTGAACACTGTGGTATCTAGTGTTAACGGCTATCTCCCATATCTGCTGGCTGTAGACGAAGGTCTAAATAACAAGGGCCCAGCCATTGTTACACTCAAGACTGCCCCGGTAATCGAATGGAGACCTACGTTATCTGGCGAAGTCGTCCCAGGACGCGAGAGGGCTAGAGTCAAAATCTCATCGTTGGAACATGAAATTGCATTCGTGCTCTCAACACTAGGCTTCTCACACGTTCTAGCATGCCGATCTGCCTTACAACCTCTCTACTCTACCAGTGGCGAGTTTCTCGGGGCTCAAGAGAGAACAAATGCAGTCCAAACAGCAACCAAATCTCTACTTGAAGCTGCTTCAGTTTATGACTACCTTGCAAATCGGGGAGAGCAAGCCACAGTCAGTCCGCCATGTCCTGATATCTCCCAAGGCATAGCTCGAGCATTGTCCTCTCTGGCCCTGGCTGAGGCCACGTTATTGGCTGTTCTCAAAGACGACCCATACCCAGCAATAGTCGCCCAAGAACGTAACAAGAACGATAAAGAGTGGATGTTCAAGGCGCCCGAAATCCCAAAGGTTCGCGCTCATCTATATGCTCGACTTTGCCTCGCGGCCTCAGAACATGCAGCCAAAGCGTCATCTCTTTGCAATACAGCTGGATCTGGATCATATAAGATCAACAGTGCTCTTCTAAAGTACATAGAAGATCTTCGTCGAACATGTCGAGCTCGGGCCTGTCGTTTCTTCGGAATTGATGCCGAGCTAGGTGGTCAAGTTGCTGACGGCATCGGATGGGTTCGCGCCGGTCTATCAGAGCTGGGTGTTGAGCCCAAGGACCATAGTAAGAAGGGTCTTAGCTTCAGCAAATTAAAGAAAGACTTCTCAGAAAAGCGAGAAGATCGGCGAGTGGATAAGGAGGCTGCATGGGGAAGTGATGCCGGCAAGTTGGAGGAAATTAGAGTTCTGGAGATGCTTGACGCCAAGTGGAACAAAGTCAATGACACAGTAGGACACCTGGGTACTCATAAAACAACCACTAATATCATCACAGATGAATACGCAATCGGTCCCTCCCATCAACACCCTTCTCAGCAAGATGCCATCGGGGCGAGAGATGCACACAATCAAGCCATACGAAGCCCCATCGCTTGATAGGGACGTATTCGAAGCCATGCGCGCACCACCAGAGGAAGATGATGCGTATGTCGACGACTTAAGTTCAGATGACGATATCACGGGCGAACCTTTAGCGCCAGTTGGTGCGTTTCCAGGGACATCAAATGACTACTCTCGAAGTTCAAGCACAAGCACGCCAGGGAATGCATACTACTAGCTTTGGTAGCAGTCCAAGTAACTGAAGAACCACAATAGTGTTATAGATAAACTGAGGTTCTGGCCGAATACAGTCTCGTGCCTCTATGCATACTTCCATTCACTGTGGCGCTCAGACAGGTAGCTCTGAGGCCCATCGCATCGCCAGCCTGCCACAAAATCATCGTGCACCACCCAGGATTCTCAGTTTCCCATCCAACAAAGAAAACCCGCAAGTATAATTCAATCGGCTAAGCGAGGAGTGGGAATTGTAGTGGTCATTTCACCATCGTCTGTGATAATTGGAAGAGTGATGGTTGGGTCCGGAGTGAAGAACGGAAGGGTGACAATGGGGTCAGGAGTGATAGGAAAAATGGTTGGCGTGTAAGTAGGTGTACAAGGTGGTTGTAAAGGAGATTCCTCTGGTTTACAAGTGTCCCAGCAACTAATAGTAGTTAGCATCAGGATCAAGTCAAACATGTATCTTGGCTAGCATTTGAGACTTACCCTCCCCAGCGTTGACCACATTCATCGATGCCGTCCTGACAAATCTCGAAACATTCAGGGTTGGAACTAAGAGGTGCCGCGACAACCAGTCCGGTGAAGGTGATAGCGGTGGTGATGGTTTTAAAAAGCATGATGATCGATGAAACAAGTGCAGTGTTGTATGATGTTACCAGTGTTGGGGATAGTTGGATGAAAAGCACGTCTGTAAGTAGGGGAAAGCTGTCTTTATACCCAGCTACTACATCATAAGAGAAACTTTTATGATCCTGACTTAGAGCAGAAGATTGAGAGCAAGGACCATTTAGTGCCCGCACGGGCGTTTGATCCACTACCAAGACTCAATATTGAGAATGACTGCCAGTATACGAGGCACATACATTCCCCAGCTCGAGATAGGCTCAATAAGTTCCTGTCAAAAGAGAGAAGTTGCGAAACATCACGACGATCGTATAATATAGCAAGCAGGTAAATCTTGTGACAGGAGCGCTGTATTGGCTGAAGTCTTTACAAAAATAGGCCTTTTGAATGCCGTTAAATAAGGTACATTATCTAACTTGGAAGGGTTTCGAAACATTTTGTCTTGTCTCATATAGATCAACGTCAAAACGTCATAAGCATACCAATAGCACGAGGTCTTGTACGGCCAGAGTTCGCAATGTTCTCATGGAAAAGATCATCGTGATTACCTGCTTCTTATCGCTCTTCTCAATGTGAGAACCTTTTGATGCAGGGTGGTTGATCATTGTGTTAAGGAATTGAGCACGAAGGCATCTAAGAACAGACCACCACAGGTTCTAATCAACTGGGCGTTTCGTTATCTTCCAGCGAAAACAAGCAAGACAACTTCGAAAGGGATTTCTATGAAATCTCCGAAGCCACTCAGTCAACTCAACGTACGTTGTTTGATTCCTTGCTTTGTACGCAACTCGTACGACCAATACCAGCCACCCTGTGGACCGTCCCGGAGCCGCAACATTGAGTTTGAGGAACCTTTGCTTTGATATATCTAGCCCCTTGCATTGAAACGGTTCGGGTGTAAGAAGCCAGCGGCATGCATGTCACTATAAATGCCGATCATTGTGCAGGTTGATCATGGAATATCTGCAGGGTTGATAGATCGACGAGTCTTGACTCCACACCAAGACATTGAGGACGCACGGTCAGCAGGCCATGAGGTAAGGTGTCTTGTAAAAGGTGCATCACAAGTATCGCTGGGTTCCAAGTAAAGTAAATACCCCGGATCCCACCGTTAATCAAAACTATGAGCCTGTCGTTAGTATAGAATAGAAAGAAACTGTATCGAAGCGCAGGTGATGGTCCGTTCGGGAGCAATTTCGGTGCACTCGAGCAGTCGTCGAAGGAGTATCTCATAGAACGCTTCTGTGTTTGATTTGGCCACATTCTAGCCAACGTAAAAACAACTCATGTTGAAACCCATAGGAAGGAAGCCAGGGGTTAACGATCAAGAAAATAATATTGACAAGTTAGATATCAGAACACAGCATGGAACTCCTATCATCTAGCCTATACACAGGGTTAAAGTCCTAATAATCTCATTCGCAGTTTTCATCTGCGATAACCCTCCAGGTCGCTCCCACCTCCAATCGTCATATTCGTTTTCGCAGCAAACTTCTAGTTTTCTTCCTCTAGCTGCCGAAAGCCATCTGCTTCTTGATCTCGGCAATAGCCTTACCAGGGTTAAGGCCCTTGGGGCAGGCTCGGGTACAGTTAAGGATAGTGTGGCAGCGGTACAGGCTCATTGAGTTCTCGAGGTTCTGCTTTCGCTCGGCGGTACGCGTGTCACGAGAATCGGCGATCCATCGGTAGGACTGGAGCAGGATAGCGGGACCGAGGTACTCCTCAGAGTTCCACCAGTAGGACGGGCATGAAGTAGAGCAGCAGGCGCAGAGAATGCACTCGTAGAGACCGTCGAGCTTGCGTCGGTCCTCCTTGGTCTGTCGGTACTCTTTTCCCTATTTATTTGGTCAGTAAGGGCGAATGTCTAGAAGTGAGAAAGGGGTCGTACGTCTTCGGCAGGTGTGTCGCGCTGGAGGTAGGGCTTGATGCTCTTGTACTGCTTGTAAAAGTGTGTCAGGTCAGGGACAAGGTCCTTGACGACGTAAGTGTGAGGAAGAGGGTAGATCTTGACGTCGGCAGCAGCCTCGGTAGGAATTCGGCCTGAGTAGATGCATTAGTGTTTTGTTCTGCTAGTCGTGATATGCCGCACGCGATCTCGGATGAAGGGGGTCGTACACAAGCAGGCAAGAGTGTTCTGGCCGTTGATGTTCATGGCGCAGCTACCGCAAATACCCTCACGGCAGCTTCGTCGGAAGGTCAGAGTAGGGTCGAGCTCGTTCTTGATTCGGATAAGGGCATCAAGAATCATAGGTCCGGTCTTGTTGAGGTCCAGAGAGTAGGTCTGAAGACGAGGCTTCTCGCTGGGGGTATCGGGGTTCCATCGGTAGATCTGGAAGGACTTCATCTTGGACTCGGGCTCCTTGGTAGGCTCACTGACAGAGGCCATAGAACGAGTGAAGGCGGCGCCGGGTCGAATAGCAGCCGTCCTTGAGAAGGCGCCAACAAGGCGAGAGGAAGATCGAAGAGCAGCCATGGCGAATCGAATCGAATTACAATTGCGATTGGGACCGGAGGAGAAGGACAGTCAAACTTCGCGATATATAGTAGGAGCTGTGGTCAGGCGATTGACAGGAAGAAATGCCGTACAATCCCCTCCGTTAGAGCTGAATTGTCGATATTCTCAAAGGGTGGCGTCCAGGATTCTCGTCGTCATGTATTGGGAAGGCAAACCTTCCTCGGTTATTGCAGTCTACGCTGGGACTGACGGCTGTCCTCTGACCAATCAGCAAATAGCGATTGTCAACTTCGGCTCTCCAATACTCGGAATCGGCAGGAACGGGCTCGTGAAACCACGTGACTGGAGGAAATCGGTTTCGGATCATCAACGGTTATCAATAGATGCGGAGATGAGGTTCCGGAAGATTTCACTACACCTGCAGTGGCTCGAACGCTCCGCACCGCCTCATTTTATTGTGCATGTGGCGTAATTCCTTGTCGTCTTTGTTCCGAAGAATTGGTACTCCACTTGAAACTTTGACAGGAAGAAGATTGGAGGGGCCCCCGGACAAGATTAGATAACAAGTTCGTGTATCGGCCTCTCAACAACTTTGTTTCTCCATTCGCGATCCCACTTCTCATATGACACCAATTTTTTCTCTCACGATTCGCTTGGCAAAGATGGTCTCTCTGTGATCGTTGCTCGAATCGACTGGTTATTAATATTGTTATCATCCGCTTGTCTGTCCGCTCGAAACTGCCATTGTTCCCATCAATTCTTGTCTTGATACGATCCACTTCTAGCCCTTCATGGCCGCACCTTGCAATCGACTGGCTACGGCTTCATGGCGAACGCTTGCTAAATGTTAGTCGCACCGTATATGCGATTCTCTAATTGTCGTCGTTCTAACTGTCCCAGTTTCGAATCAATCTTGCTCTCGACTTCGAACCCAACCTCGCATCGCAATGACCTCATGCTCGCAAGCGAAACTTTACTCCACCTCACCCGATACATCTCGATTCTCTTACCATGTCGCATCTTCCTTTATTGCCAAGGATAGACCATACGATCCTTCTAGCCATGTCTTCCACTTCAACCCATACAATCGAATTCAGCCTCCAAGAAACCGTCGACCTTCCGCCCGTCCCGAATCTGGCCATGACGCTTTCTTTGTCAGCCGAGTTAACGATTCCGGTTCAGTAGCTTTTGGCGTTGCTGATGGTGTAGGAGGCTGGGTAGATTCGGGCGTTGACCCTGCCGACTTTTCCCACGGATTCTGTGACTATATGGCATTGGCTGCCCACGAACACCAGACCAGCTCGGAACCCCCCTTGACGGCGAGGCAATTGATGCAGAAGGGATACGATGCGATTTGTAGCGATCGCAGCCTTCGCGCTGGCGGCAGCACAGCATGTGTAGCTATTGCAGGAGCGGATGGAAACCTGGAGGTTGCGAACCTTGGCGATTCTGGCTTCCTTCAACTACGATTAAACGGTGTTCATACCTACTCAGAGCCTCAGACCCATGCCTTCAACACTCCATTCCAACTATCGCTTGTACCTCCTAGCGTCGCTGCTCGCATGGCAGCTTTCGGTGGCGCTCAGCTTAGCGACCTCCCCCGCGACGCTGACGTTACCCAACACGCACTCCGCCATGGCGACATACTTATCCTCGCAACCGACGGTGTTTTAGACAATCTCTTCAATCAAGATATCCTCCGAATCACTAGCCGAGTCTTGGTTTCTACAGGGGCCTGGGTAATGACCGAAGCTGGCGGTGTTCGTGTGGCGGAGTCGTTGGAACCTCTGGTCGAGCTACCCGATAACTCTGAGGGCAAGCGAACAGTAACACTACAGAGCGCACTTGCTACCGAGCTCGTAGCAGCTGCCAAACGCGCCAGCATCAACACGAAACTCGACGGTCCATTTGCCAAGGAAGTTCACAAATATTATCCCCATGAGAACTGGCACGGCGGCAAAGTTGACGATATTTGTGTGGTGGTAGCAGTGGTCAACGAGACTGTCCCTGCTGTGAAGAGCAAGCTATGATTTACTTTGTCAATTTTGTTTTACGGCGCAGTTTAATGATAGAGCAGAGTACGACATATAAAGATGGGAACGCAAGCATTTGGTTTAATCTTGGGAGGTTTGGAGTCTATCAGTCGCTCATATAGACGGTAGAAGAAGCACCGCGACTTATTTGAAAGATGGGGTTGTATATGGGCCGGATGTAATGAAAAGGGATCATATGCATTCTTAATTCAAATTAGTTTGTGTTACTCTGTTTTTTCGGCTAGGATCTTCTGCTTAAGGCTTCGCAGGGTCTATTTCGTTTCCCGACTGCTAAAGCATAGCACAATTTTCTAGAATACATGGGAAAGAGAAGCTTCCCACGATACAAACAAAATACCGGGTAAACAGCAAAGACAATAAATAACATTCATTGTATTTTGTTTATCATGTGAAGCTAAAGCTATTTCTATATACGTGTTGGAGTGCAGGGTAGTTGAAATGCGGTGGATATAACTACTACGATCATGACATCACCAGCTCATGGTGTAAGAGAGCTACCACCAAAGCTGGCACAACTTCATTGTTGCAAAATTCAGGTACCGACTTTGAGAACCAAGTATGACGGATATCTATATAGTATGGTCGATTGAAACCTCTCATCGCTTGTATAGCTTTACTGATACATTAACAGGCTGGTGCTATTGCAGCGTTTACAGTAGACGTCTTGGTCTACCCTCTTGATACTATCAAGACTCGTATCCAGAGTCAAGATTATATCAAGACATACTCCGAGAGTTCTAAGAAGAACATATGGGCTATAAGGGGACTCTATCAAGGCATTGGAAGTGTAGTACTCGCTACTCTTCCAGCAGGTACGTCATGAGTCATCGAATATGAGGACGCGGCTTATATACTTCGCAGCTGGTCTATTCTTCTCAACGTATGAGAGCGCGAAACAAGTCATCGGGGATACGACACCGCTACCGCAACCCTTGGTCCATTCAGCAGCTTCAGGAGTCGCAGAGATGGCGTCCTGTTTGGTCCTCGCACCAGCAGAAGTCATCAAGCAGAACGCGCAAATGCTACAGAACGACAGTCACAAGGCCGCGAAAGCTGGTGCTTCCACATCGTTACAGGCTTTTCGTCAGCTGACCGGTGACGGTGCATCACGACGCCTGTTTACTGGCTACACAGCACTCGTTGCACGCAATTTACCATTCACAGCTCTACAATTCCCCATCTTTGAGCGCATGCGTGAAACATACTGGAAATCTCGAGGATCCGGTATTTCAGACCCGGGGCTGATTGAGACAGGGCTGGTGACAGGGTTAAGTGCTGGAAGTGCAGGATCAGTGGCAGCTTTCATAACCACACCGAGCGATGTTGTCAAGACGCGGATGATGTTGAGTGCTGGTAACCAAAATGAAAGTTCTGGGCAGGGCCAGGGTGAAGTTGCCGCTAAAATGGAGGGAAAACGCCCAAGGAAGGGAGCATGGACCGTATCGAAGGAGGTTTACCAGGAAAGGGGTGTCCGGGGATTCTTCCGGGGCGCGGCTTTGCGATCAGGATGGACAATGCTAGGAAGCGGACTCTATCTAGGGTCTTACGAGATGGCCAAAGTCTGGCTTAGGAGGAGAAAGCCAGGTGCTGAGGATGATGATGCTGCGCTATGAAGGGGAATCTAAGTTAGGAGTAAGCTGCTATAATTAGATGACTGCATTTAATGTCCATTTTTAAAAGTCATTCAAGTACGAGTAACACCAGAAATAACAGACCATGGTAATCATGAATCTTACACCGCCGACATTTCGATGCAATGCGAGAATGATCAACAAAGAAGACTGGAGATCATATGTCGACATCCTCGTGGCTTCTGACGCCTTCAAGAGGATTATGTGCGACGTACACTTGAAGCTCATATTAGAGTTTACTTACAATATGAATTCCTTATAAACCAAATTTGGATACGTAGTAAGATCATCTGAGCCAGTTTGTGTAAACAAACAATAGTCATTCCTAAGGTGCTCTTGTGAGTTGACGTTGGCCTGAACGAGTACAGTAGATAGTCGTCGGTCGGACACCAAGTGCCGCAATATTTAGCGCCAACCGTATATGTCACTGCGTCTTGGCTTGCACCCCTGGTCACACGAAAGTGTATTTACATCTTAGTTCCGACTCCGCGTTTTCTCTCCCAGATTCCAAGGCTAGGCATGTAGTTGTTAAAATAGCCCTCTGGCGGTGAGACCCTGACTCTTTGAAGTTTCTGCTGCTCGTAGAGCCGATTTCCGAATCTCACCATGATTTGCCGAAAAGGTCGCCATAGACACACGCCTTCAGTATTCAAGAGTCCAATAATTGTCAAAAGCTAGAGAGAAAAACGTTCTCCAAACTCTCGTGTCCTCTCGCTAACTTTAGGCCTGTTTCTTTGACTTCCGCACGAACCGTGGAAACTTTTCATGTCACAAATAGAAGCCCTAGCTGACTCAAGACAACAATTCTCAGGGTCTAGACCGATCAATGTCATGTTTCGAGACGCCCGTCCTTCCGCTAATATGTAGGCACTGGTAGAAAGACTTTTGAATTTCACCGACCCACATGTACTACATCGCCGTCGTCGTCTGCTCCGGATGGTGTCATTTAGCACGTTATTCGAGGCTTGATGGCCTAAGATGTAGAGTATGGATTTCGTATGACAATAAAAGGCCGATGACTTGCTGTTGTAGCTATGCCATCTTAACTCGTGGTTTTCCTATTCTCGTGCCTCGAATTTGCCATTGTCTATCAATACATAAGCAGTACCAGTTCAGCGACGTTGATGCTGACTTGACTGAACATTAAGAATTTGATCGATTGATAGGCTTTTCCATCCTTACAAAAGCTACCATGGCAAACGTTGATGTTCAGACAGCACCTGGAGTGGCTCTCGACGTTTTCTCAAAAATTGTTGGGCAAATCGATGTGAGAGAGGTCAGCCCAGACCTGGTTGCCTCAAACCGATACCTGGTACAATCGCCATATCCCGAGCAAGAACATCTGCTTGATCTCGAAACCCTCGACAATGAGAACACAATCCTCGCGCGCGCTTTGAGCAAACTCCAGGCACTCCGTGAAGATTATGCGACCGCACCATACACGCAGTCTTTCAACTGGCCAGAAGTAATGGAGGAAGTGAAGCGCCTTGCTCTCGAGTCTGGCAAAACTTTCAAGGAGACGTCATTCTATATCGTGGCATTCCGTTCTCGAATCAAAAAAACAACCGAGTATGCCGACCTTGGTCGTCTTGATAAAGGAGCACACGCTGAAGCTGTGGCGAGCGGCGGCTTCCTGAAGTGAGTCGAAAGAGCTTTGTTTCATAATTCTTGCATATTAATATAAACAGGTACTGGTTCGGTGAACCTGACTCAGAGTTGGCTAACTTGGCCACTTGTGTCTGGCGATCTCGAGAAGATGCGAAAAAGGGTGGTACAGGTCCAGCTCATCGTAAAGCTGCAGGAGCAACTCGGTCTATGTATGCATTCTGGAAAATTGATCAGCATCGACTTATCATTCGAGATAACGTTCAAAGTTGGGAAATTGTCCCATGGCAAGATTCGGCATAAAGGTCAAGATTAGCTCTTCAACTTTTTGCATATTCCTTATGAGGCGTTTGGGAGTCCCTTCCAAAACTTAGAACAGCTTAGACTATGCTTTAGAATGCTGATGGATTTGGGAATCTGACAAAACGAGCAAAAGTTGAAACGGCGTTTGATGAAGAGGAATTTTGATTGAATATTGGTATTGATCTAGATAGTAGACGCTTCAAGAAAGATAAGAGGGCACTTGCTTCTAGGTACAATTGGTTCTGAGGTAGTAAAAGTAGTATCGAAAGCTGAAAAGGGAGACTAGGCGTAATATAACGGAACGCAAGAAGAACAGACTCTCTAGGAGCAAGAAAAGAACAAATTAATTCTGAAGTGGTCTGCGCGAAGTCCCAATGCTTTCGACTTTTGAAAAGACAACACAGTGCCGTCGCATTCTGCCTGTTGGTGATAAACGAAGGTATTCGCTCGGCTCAGCAACGTCAAGCGCGGGATATATAATCTGCCGCACTTCACCGCCCCTTACCTCGCACAATGCCCACAAAGTACACGGAAAAGTTTCGATATTCCCACCTTCAGAGTCCCGAGGCCTTGCAACACCACCCGCCCTTTTCACGATCATAGCGCCGAACCTCTCCACGTCTCTCGCGGCCCCGTGAATATCTCGTCCCGAATTTTTGTCACGATGGCGGACGCTCAGAACGATGCGCCTGCTGCTGCGCCTTTCCAGGCCGTTCAAGTCGAGGCTCTGGTGAGTTGAACATGCCCCACCTTTTGAGACCCCCTCTTGAAGTACGAGTAGGAAGACTGATATCAGTTCGTGGTGTCTAGGTTATTATGAAGATCGCCAAGCACTGCTCTTCGGCATTCCCTTCTGTTGCGACCGGAGCTATTGTTGGAATGGAGAATGAAGGTCTCCTCGAAGTCACCAACACCTTCCCTTTCCCCACCGTCGACCCCGCGACCACCGATAGCCACCAGAACGATGCCTCGCAGCTCGCCGCTGCTGCTCCCCGACAGCAGAAGAACATCGCCTACCAAAATGAGATGATCCGACATCTCAAGGAGGTCAACGTCGATGCCAACAACGTTGGCTGGTATACAAGTGCCACCATGGGCAACTTTGTCAACATGAACTTCATCGAGAACCAGTACCACTACCAGACCGCCAACGAGAACTCCATCGCTCTTGTTTACGATGCCAGCAAGAGCTCTCAGGGTAACTTGACCTTCAGGGCTTTCCGTCTGTCCCCTGCTTTCATGAGCGCCTACAAGGAGGGCAAGTTCACAACCGAGAGGTAGGATGATGCTATACATCACTCGTGGTGACAAAGATGCTAACAAACACTAGCTTGCAAAAGTCCAAACTTACCTTCAAGGACATCCTCGCCGAGGTATCTGTCAACGTCCACAACTCTCACCTCCTCACAACCTTCCTCCATCAGATTCCCTCTGCTCCCGTCAAGGGTGCTATCGAGCAGCCCACATCGCTGGCTGATCTCAACCGCAACACACTCGAGCCACCTCTGTACCCCTCGATCGATAACCTTGACCTTGCGATCGACCCCTTCCTCGAGAAGACCTGCGATCTCCTGCTCGAGAGCATTGAGTCACACTACACCGACCTTAACAACTTCCAATTCTACCAGCGACAACTCGGCCGTGAGCAGACCAAGATCACACAATGGCAGGCCAAGCGCAAGGCTGAGAACGCCCAACGTGCCGCTGCCAAACAGGACCCTCTTCCCGAGGATGAGTGGCAGCGACTGTTCAAGCTTCCTCAGGAGCCCAGCCGACTGGAGGGTATGCTGAATGCCAAGCAGGTGGAGCAATACAGCAAGCAGGTCGATGGCTTCACGGCCAACGTCAGTGCCAAGATGTTTGCTGTGCGGGAGGATCTTTTGCCCAAATAGATGGAGAATGGATGAGATGGGGTTCAAAAAGTCTCGAGGAATTTCAGGAAAACGAGACGCTCAGTGATGGTTTGCATTGGCGGCGTTCCGGACAATGTGGAATAATATCGAGTGCTGGTCTAGATTTTAAAGCGTTGAGAAAGAGAGGAGCACTTGATGAGCACATGAAGGACAAGCCTGACGTTGATGGGTGATGCTGTTGAGAAGTCATGAAGAGAAGGACACAACTGTAGCCTTGATCTATAAGCTCGACCTCGTAGATAGCGCTTGCAAACCGAGCTCTCCAAGTATGAGAGTCTTGATCAATCTTAAAGTTAAAGAAGTATATGGTATTACGATTCGTGCTGCGTCTATGAGACATTTGTGGGCTATCTTCGATACCTGTCTGTATTAGGTCACTATGTTGGAACAATATCCGTCTACGTGAGACAAATTCTTCAAACTGAATTGCATGCAGCGTGGGGTGATGCTCCTATTACTACTATCGCGGATAGGGGCAATGACAACAAGCTAGCCTCTGCTGAGCATCTCTGACCATTGAATTCGGGTTAAGTCAGGGAGGTTGGTCGGTAGTCTGCAGGACGATCAATGACCCTTAGTATTCGCGTGAAGCGGTCCTCGGCTTCCGAGCGGGGAATATCAAGGGTCAGGACTGCCTGCAGCGTACAGGTAATCAGTAGCGAGACAAGTTGTGAACAGCTCAGAGCTTTCAATTGACAACAGTAACGGGTTAATCTTTGAACGAAACAGGTAGTCTAGTGTGGTTTTGCCCACTCGTTGAACGAGAAAAATCAACGTGGTAGTCAACGGATCCCCATCCGTATTCGTACCAAGACCGACCTAGATGAGCTTCCCATGATGAGAAAGCTCCTTCCGCCTTTGTTTTTTCTCGTTATGTGGATTCACCGAGTCCCTGAGATCCACTCGGGTACCTGTTGAGGCGCCAACCGACCACCCGTTTAAAAGTATTTGTTGCCCCGCCTCAAAAAAGGCTCCGTCTCAATGGCAGCAGAAAATTCTGCCCCTCATTTTGCCGTCTATCTTTCTCACCGCCCGCGAAAAAAACCCACCGACCCTGGTTGAACCCCTCCCCCTCCTAAGATTCAGCCCATAGCAGCAGTTCTCTCTGCCCCGCCCCAAGTTATCTCGTTGTCTGGTCTGGTCTTACCTTACATTTGCTTTGACTACTTCAACCTACATATTCCTCCTCTTCCCTTTCAATTTTCCTTCCTTCTTCTCCTTCTATTCTCTCTTCTTCTCATCAATCCTTTCATCCTCTCTTCCATCCCATCCATCATGTCTGCTCCCGCCCACAAGTTCAAGGTCGCCGACCTTTCTCTTGCCGCCTTTGGCCGCAAGGAGATCGAGCTCGCTGAGAACGAGATGCCCGGTCTCATGCAGACCCGAGCCAAGTATGCTGCCGACCAGCCTCTCGCCGGTGCCCGCATTGCTGGTTGTCTTCACATGACCATCCAGACCGCCGTTCTCATCGAGACCCTCACTGCTCTCGGTGCTGAGGTTACCTGGACCAGCTGCAACATCTTCTCCACCCAGGACCACGCCGCCGCTGCCATTGCCGCCGCTGGTGTTCCCGTCTTCGCTTGGAAGGGTGAAACCGAGGAGGAGTACAACTGGTGCCTCGAGCAGCAGCTCACTGCCTTCAAGGACAACAAGAAGCTCAACCTCATCCTCGACGATGGTGGTGACCTGACCACCCTTGTTCACCAGAAGTACCCTGACATGCTCAAGGACTGCTTCGGTGTCTCTGAGGAGACCACCACTGGTGTCCACCACCTCTACCGCATGCTCAAGGACAACAAGCTCCTTGTTCCCGCCATCAACGTCAACGACTCTGTTACCAAGTCCAAGTTCGACAACCTTTACGGCTGCCGTGAGTCCCTCATCGACGGTATCAAGCGTGCTACCGATGTCATGATTGCTGGCAAGGTTGCTGTCGTTGCCGGTTTCGGTGATGTCGGTAAGGGTTGCGCCATGGCCCTTCACGGCATGGGTGCTCGTGTCATCGTTACCGAGATTGACCCCATCAACGCTCTCCAGGCCGCTATGGCTGGTTACCAAGTCACCACCATGGAGAAGGCTGCTAAGATCGGCCAGATCTTCGTTACCACCACTGGCTGCCGTGACATCCTCACTGGTGAGCACTTCGAGGCTATGCCCAACGACGCCATTGTTTGCAACATTGGTCACTTCGATATCGAGATCGACGTTGCTTGGCTCAAGAAGAACGCCAGCTCTGTCCAGAACATCAAGCCCCAGGTTGACCGCTTCCTCATGCCCAGCGGCCGTCACATCATCCTCCTTGCTGAGGGTCGTCTTGTCAACCTTGGCTGTGCTACCGGCCACTCTTCCTTCGTCATGTCTTGCTCTTTCACCAACCAGGTCCTTGCTCAGATCATGCTGTACAAGGCCTCCGACAAGGCTTGGGGTGAGAAGTACGTTGAGTTCGCCAAGACTGGTAAGCTCGACGTTGGTGTCTACGTCCTCCCCAAGATCCTCGACGAGGAGGTCGCCCGTCTCCACCTTGACCACTGCCAGGCTGAGCTCTCCACCCTCAGCAAGGTCCAGGCTGAGTACCTCGGCCTGACCGTCGAGGGTCCCTTCAAGGCCGACATCTACCGCTACTAAGCGCAATAATCAATACCCAAGGATCCTTCAACTGGACTCCTACGTGTGACGAACTTTCCCTCTTCTGTCGACATGACAATCGGCAAAATTCTAGTTTCAACAGCATGAACTTGCATGGCATATGGGTCGGGAGAGTTACTAGGACATCTGCGGTTTTCTGATTTTTTTACTCTTCTCTTCTTTGTTTCTGCTTATTTGGGTTTACTTCTCCTCTCACAACGAAGAGAAGACTCCTCGCAGGGTGCAGGGAGGGGCAAAAAAATCTTGCTTTTTCAACAAAATGGCGTTGGCTTTTTTGCTAATCATGATTCCCCCCTTCGAGATATAAAAACGGATGATGAATGGAATGAATATGGACGGATATGACCAAGACGAGACCTCCCCCAAAGGGATGGAAGGAATGGTACCTCGATAAAGGTAGGCCCGTCAACCGTGGCCAGGATAGAGTAGAAATTCAAAAGAGATTTTCTTCCTCTAATATTATAGTTCATTGTGTGACGTCGTTCAGTAAGAAAATGCTCCAACGCTCGTTTCTACATCTAATTGTTTTTGCCGTTTCCTTGACGCTGGGTGCCGAATTAGTTACTATCTATAGTATACTCCCAGGGTCAACCACATTGCTTCAGCTAGTCTAAACCTTAGCATAACCCATGTTAATATGGTCAAAAATCACGGAACTCTCTACAAAGTATATGATGACTGGCGAACTTGGTGTTTTTGGTCGTATGAATCTCTATGTGAAGTCATGCACTTGACTGACAAGCCGGTCTATTGCATGTGATTCTGCTCTGGAACGATGCTCTTCAACTTTCCCTCTGTTACTGCTAGGCGGATATTGTCAAAAGCCCATGCTTCCATTGCCTTTTCGGTTTCTACTGTCCAGGTTCCCATATGCGGGACAAGCAGTACGTTCCTGTTACCCACTAAGCCTGGATGGATCTCAGGTTCGTTTTCGAAAACATCGAGTCCGGCGCTGGCAACTTGTCCTGATTCGAGGGCGTCGACAAGAGCAGCTTCGTCCATTACAGCACCACGAGCGGTGTTGACGATGACGACACCGCGTCTCATAAGGTCAAATTGAGGTTTTGCAATTGTGTGTCTGGTCTTGGGCTATTGAAGATTAGTTTGGCTCTTTAAACATACAGGACTTCTGGTTCGACTCACGTTCAAGGGCAAGTTAAGACTCAACACATCACTCTCTTTGAGAAGAGTTTCAAAGTCGACGTACTTGGCCTCACCTTCAAGCTCTGAAGGTAAGCGGCTGCGGTTGTGGTACTTGACAGTCATGCCGAAAGCACGAGCTTTGCGAGCGACATTTCGACCAATGCCGCCCATGCCCAAAATACCTAGCACCTTGCCTCGAGGGTCATGACCGAGTGACGGCGCAGGGTCACCACGCCAAGTGCCTTCACGCAGAGCGAAGATGCTGGATGAGACATTCCTCAAAGCGCCGATGAGAAGGAATATGGTCATGTCAGCTGTGGCATCATCGACAGCTGTTGGTGTGTTGGAAACACGGATACCGCGTGAAGTACATTCTGGGATATGGATCTGGTCGTATCCAGCCCCTGGAAGAGTCAGTAAACTTGTACTATTTATGGCGTAAAAAGATCAACGGAAAGCCGTACCGTTGTGACAAATAAACTTGAGTGTCTTGGGCATATTATCAAGCAACTCGGCATCAAACATGCCAGCGGTGCTAAAAGTCTTGTTTGTGCGATATATCGCCTTGATTCCATCAAAAGCGCCAGATTTGCTCTCTTCTATAAATGCAGATCGGTCTGTTGATTTAGGTCTAATGACCTCTACGATCTCGGAGAGCGATGCAAACTCATCTTCAGCTCTGAATAAATTGTCAGCAGATTCGAGCAATAATACAACATCGTGGGTGCGATTCCTTGAAGACTTACTGCTTGGTGCTGCCCAGGAAGAGAACTTTCGGTTTGTCTGCCATGTTTACAATATTTGAGTTGAGCTGAGAAAGAAGATGAGTGCGTAGAAAGGAGCCTTATGTGACTCCTTGAATTGGTTTCTACTACAAAGAGTTCTCCCTGGATTATATGGGAGAAGTGTCGGCTTTCATGCCGAAGTTCAATAATGAGGTTGATTAACCACCAGTCTATGGCGGGGTGAAGTGGGGGTGGGGTTGTCGGAAGGCGCCATTCGATGTCCGACCTTTCTGACCTGTTGACGTGGGCTAGCCATGAATGTATTCGAGAGTAATGTATGTCGGAATATCTGCGATAGATCTTTTGAGTAAAGTACTCTATCTGCCTACCTAGCGATGGATATTCCTTGAATTGAGAAAGAGAATGCTCATTCGTCTATAGTGGTAGGTATAATATTGCAATATAATTAAGACAAGTTGATTTGACACAAGAAAATCTATCGGTTCAGGCGAACCATAAAACTGTATATACAACTCGGCCTCATCCAAGCGCATACTCCCCTAACCAAACGTCCATCTACATGAGTAATCGCCAAGCACCAAGCAACAACGCCGCGAAACCAGTGCACACACCCATCAGCCACTGCAACGTCTGGAACTTGACCTGCTCCAGCTTCTCCCGTAACGCCGCGACCTCCTGCTCGATCTTTGTCTCCGTCTCCTTGATCTTGAGTTCCTGTCCTACAGCCTCTTCTCTGATACGGCCCTTCTCCAGGTTAAGGTCAAGGCGGACACTTGCCTGTGTACGGCTGATCTCGTCACGAAGGCGGTTGCTCAGCTTGGCAATGTCGTTTGTCAATCGCTCGTGCGCGGTGCGTGTTGTGTTGGATTCAGTGGAGTCGGCTGAGAGAAGCTCGGAGCGCAGTTTGGCAAAGTCGACCTTTTGAGTGTATGTTGCTTTGGCGGCGTCTTCACGGAGGACCATTGTTCGGGTGAGATTTTGGATGCTTGAAGACAGTATCAGTATTGTTCTTGAAGCCATTGTGGGACAGTAAAGCGTACCTCTCCTCAATAACATCATTCAACACCTTCATCATAGCAACGGACTGCTCCTCTGTAAACCCTTCACCCTGTAACCGCTTCACAAACTTGAGTGTATCAAAGTGATGGTCTCGTTGCCTGAGGGTTGTCGCATGAAAAGCTCTCTTAGTAATATGGCTACCATTTCGAGAATATTGTCGTTGAGTAACAGGACCAGCCTGGAAGGATACAAAAGACCTTCGTTGATCGGTAGAAGGGACCGAGGCGAATGGTCGGGCTGCTCGTGAGACTGAGAGCGGTGCGCCCCAACTGAGACGTGGAAGAAGAAATCGAGGCAGCATGTCGACTGCTGCGACAGAGGGGGCTGCCATAACTATTTAGTGGATTGATATGTGTCGGTCTGGTTATTGTGTTGAGACTGCGATGTCGGCGTTGAGGATGGAGTTGAAGAATCTACCCAGGTTGTGACGTTCAAGTTAATTGACAAGAGCGGGAAGCACCGGCTTTGATTGGCCCCTGAAGCTAAGATACCCCTAACCAATAGAACATCGCTAATGCTAATTTCGTGACCAATTAAGGGAAGGTAGATTCGCTTTGCAATGTAACCCTGAGATCTGATATGATTAGTACCAAACATCCATGTCTGTCTCTGGTCTACACTGATAGATTGTCCAGCAATGAAGATGCTGTAATGACTAAGATCTTCGAAAGGCGATAAAATCGTACGTCCTTTCAGGTTTGGCTCTCCTCGTTTCATTGTTCCCGAAAACGCGATAAGCTTTTGCTCAAGTAATTACAACGAACTACAGAGTACACTTATAGGATCATCAATCTTGGCTCAGGGTGAGGCCTATGACCGACAAAAGATGTCCTGGCTGAAGAATGACTTTATGCAACTATTTCACTTGGGTTGGTTTATTTTAGAAAGAAATCGCACGGATGCTTCCTGACTAGCGTCGAGACAAGATGGCGATTGTTGATCAATTTGCGGAGTTCAGATAAGCAAATTCCGTAGGTGAACTAAAGGGGTGATCTGATATCACAACATCTCCGCTGATTACTACCAAGCATCATTGTCGACGAATTATGACTGATAACAAAGATAATAGTTTGACGACTTATTGACTAGCTTCTAGTATCCCATCTCTTAATTTGCAGCCCCAGGTCAAACACAGCTGCTTATATTCTGAGACAGTAAGCCGGATTTAGTCGAATTCCGAATCCCGGTCATCATATCCCCTAACTCCGGACTTTTCGCAATCCAATTCCATCTCGATACCCCCTTCAAAATTGAATTCGTGTTATGCGACCGGAATTTGTTCAATTTTTTTGTTTGTTTACGTACATGGATTCAATTGGCGACAATTACACAAGCTACTAATGGCACCACCCAATTCGTCAACATCTGCTACCTCTAGTGTGACAGGAACACCCGCTGGCTATGGCCGGGCGTGTACTGCATGCCAGAGAGCAAAATGCAAGTGTATCTTGAGAGTTTCTGGCCAGGACTGCGAAAGGTGCCATCGACTTGGAAAACAATGTCAACCAATGGCGACGTCGCGAAAGCGAGTTGCTAAGAAATCCACATCTTCCAGGACAGCTCAATTAGAAGAAAAGCTTGAGGATCTTGTCACTATCCTGCGCGCAGCTCAGCCGCCAAATGGACATCTGCAACCATCAAACTCGAGCGAATCTAGCCCTATGATGAACTCATCGAATATGGCCAACGTCACTAGCCGCTTGGAATCACTAGCAACTGCTGCAGCTTCATCTTCTTCAACGGAATCCCAACCCCGTTCATATACTATGCCCCATAGTTATGGCTCAAGAGGCACAAGCGATAGTCATATGCACACGTCGCCCTCTAGCATGGGCGAAGATACATCCTCGCTGGATGAACCCACACCAGAAGAGGCTGAAGTGTATTTGGACAAGTTCAGGGAGTGGTTGAAGAAGTTTCCCTGCATGATCTTGCCCTCTGATATGACAGCTGCAGCTCTGCGAAAAGAGAAGCCGTTTCTATGGTTATGTATTATGAACATTACATCCATGTCGGTCGAGCAGCAGATGAAAATGAAGGACCGGGTTCGACAAGAAATAGCTACAAGAATTATCATCAATCATGAGAGGTCCATGGACTGTCTTCAAGGACTTATATGTTATGTCTCCTGGTCAGTTCATCGCTAACTTCTTCCTGTAGCATGTTCTGATGTTCTTTGCAGGGCTTCCACCACGTCTAGTCCAGGTAGACCTTTTATCATCACCTTTTGCCAAATGGCTGTCTTGGTGGCCTATGATCTTGGTCTTACAAAAGCCCCTGTTGAAGAACAATACTTTACAGTATGTTTCAAGATGTGGGGGGGACGGCCTGTTCCACCACGGTTACGCACGTTAGAAGAACGGCGAGCTGTTGTGTCACTCTGGTTTCTGACTTCGGTGTAAGTTCCATTCCTCCTCTATTTGGCCACTTCTGATTCAGGTAGTATGTCATCCTTCGTTGGCAAGATGGAAGCTCTCCACTGGTCTCCGCATATGAGCGATTGTCTTGACGTGCTGGAGAGAGAAAGGCTATATCCATCTGATGAGCTGCTAGTCGCATTTGTTAGGTATCAACTTGTAGCGGATGAAGCGCAGAAATTGCTAGTCCGCGATGTCATGGGCGATCCGTCCCCAGCACCTACATATGTTTACAGAAAGAGCTTGCTTGCGAAACTTCAAACGGTTCGGGACGGGTTGCCCTTGAGTATGCCCGTAACCCGTAAGTGCGAGATATATACCCGTTACTAAACCACACTAACGGAATACAGCGGTTTTGCAGGCACACGCCCTTGCAACAGAGGTTCAAGTCAACTCGATCGGTCTCTTCATGCCAAACATTCCAGTCAATCAACGAATTGAGAGCATGTATTCATGCCTCAGGGCGATCAGGGCATGGTACGACGTGTTCTTTGGCATTCCCATCGAGGAGGTTGCAGGAGCCCCTTTTGCAATCTATATTCAGCTATCACAAGTTCAGATAGCTTTGTACCGACTCACTACGTCCGAGGACCCTGCTTGGGACAAGGAGCTGGTACGAAACACGGCTGACTTACTAGTACTTCTGGATCAAGCGATTGATGTTTTCACGCGCCTGGACTCGGTTTACAAAATAAAGACCAGCGCAGGCGAAGAGACGGTGTTCCTGATGGGAGCCAAAATTATGCGAAACATCCGGAACTCTTGGGAACCTACATTATCTAGGCATCTGGGGAGCGTCCCTTCGTCTTCAGCGAATCAAGGGGCAGTTCAATCAATACCAGCACCAAACCCGCCAGACCAGCAAAGCATGGATATGGCGGCTGTTAATATGATGGATTTCGGAGACATTACATGGATGTCTGACGTTTTCGGGCCTTGGGAGTTCTAGTATCACATTGCTTTTGCGGCCGCGCTTCTTTAGAGCATCAGATCCGATTAGGTAAATGCCGAATGAAGGATTCGCGTCGTGGCAGGCGATTAGCAGCTCGAGTGATTTGTCCGGTTGGGCGGAATTCCGTTCCAAAAGCGATACTCAACTCCGTCTACACCACTTCAGCCTCAATTAACACCATACTATTATCGAGTGCCCAGGGTCGGGAAATATGTCACAGAATATCCCGATAGACCATGCTTATGGCTGGTGTGTTTGCCTCATGAATCATTTAAGAATACATAATGCCCAGCCTGCCAAGCAACTTCTCAGGCTTGTTACAGTTCTTTCAAACCTAAGTCTCAGCACAAGAGTTCTATTATAAGTGCTAACAATATGGCTACGACAACATCCAAAGAAGAGCAAAGCGAGCCTCAGATTTTCTCTGGCGAAGATGAAAAGGTCGTATCCTCTTCGAACACGCCGACTTTGCACGAACCTGTTCAGAAAGAAATCCAAACGAAGCCAGAAGTCGAACTTCCAGCAGAAGATGAAGACACTCAGTGGGTGACAGGATGGAAACTCTTAAGCTTGATTACTTCTCTTACGCTTGCCGCATTCCTGATGCTCCTAGATATGTCGATCATCAGCACAGTACAGTCTCATGTTCAACAATTTATCCGATTAATACTGATGGATATTCAGGCTATTCCTCGTATCACCTCGGACTTTCACTCGTTGCACGATATAGGATGGTATGCCAGTGCATACAATCTTGCAAGGTAAGATCAGCACTAACAGTTAATTCGGACCCTCCAATGTTTGCTGACGATGACATTCAACCCAATAGTGCTGCCCTCCAACCACTTACAGGCAAATTATACATGTACTTCAACACTCGGGTAAGTAATTCTCCTGTTGGTTCGTACCTACAGTACCAATTCTTACAGACGATAGTGGATATTCTTGAGCTTGTTCTTTGTCTTTGAGCTTGGAAATTTGATCTGTGCTGTATCTCAGTCATCCACTATGCTTATTATTGGTCGAGCCGTTTCTGGTATTGGCTCGTCAGGTATTCAGAATGGCGCCCTTACAATCATCGCATCGGCTGTTCCCATCCATAAGCGACCTTCTCTAGTAGGACTTCTTATGGGATTTGCTCAATTGGGAATAGTCAGCGGCCCCTTGGTTGGAGGCGCTTTTACCCAGTATACCACTTGGCGATGGTGTAAGTTCTTCGAGGCTATACTACAACTGACCTCGACTTGTATCTAACTACTGGATAGGCTTCTATATCAACCTTCCAATCGGTGCCATCTGTACCGTTTTGATCCTCATTGTCCATATACCAAATCACCGCGCTCCCACGGATGAAACTGTCTTGCAGCTACTGAAAACGAAGTTCGATTTTACAGGCTTCGCCATGTTCAGTCCAAGTGTAGTCATGTTACTGCTGGCACTCCAATGGGGTGGTAACGAATATGCTTGGAACTCTGCGACAATCATCGGTCTCTTTTGCGGTGGTGGCGTACTATTTGCGATATTCATATTTTGGGAGCATCATGTTGGTACTGATGCAATGATTCCGATGCCCATTGTGCGTACGAGACAGGTCTGGACCGCGTGCTTGACACAACTATTTTTGTTCGCAACTGTTATGGTGGCATCGTTCTATCTACCTGTCTACTTCCAGTCGGCTAAAGATGCGTCGCCATTTACAAGCGGTGTCAACCTGCTTCCTAGCATTCTCATGCTAATTGTGGCTGCTGTCTCGAGTGGTGCTCTAGGTAAACTCCCCCTGCTATAGATCTTGAGAGACTCTTGCTTACGGATAATAGTTCAGAAAATTGGATATTACTTACCATTCTCTACAACCAGTGCAGTCATCTCAGCTATCGGGTTCGGTCTCGCGTCAACCATGGGTCCTTACACTTCAACCGCTAAATGGGCAGGCTACCAAATACTGATAGGTTTCGGTCGCGGACTTGGTCTTCAAATGTCCATTATCGCTGTCCAAGCCAACACGAAACCTGAAGTGACACCTATTGCGATGTCGATCCTGACCTTTTCTCAAACTTTTGGAGGCGCCATCTTTGTGTCTGCCGCCAACGTGATTTTCACCAACGAGCTCCGTAATGAGCTCATAGCAAGGCTTCCCAGCCTCAACCCTGATACGATTATCGATGCTGGAGCTGGAGCAGTAAGTGAGGTCGTTTCTAAAGCAGATCTACCTGGTGTTTTGTGGTCATACTCTAAAGGCACGCGCGCAACATTCCTGCTCTGTGTCGGTTCAGCATGTGCTATGTTTGTTACGTCTTTCGGTATGGGCTGGAAAGATATCAGGAAGAAGCCTGCAGCTAAAGCTGGTGAAGCTTGAAATTTTAAGGACACCCGAACAATGCAGCAGGAGAAGGTGTTGTGGTTGAAAATCGAAATGTATACGTGTAGGATCATGGGGCATGTTACAAGTCGGCGCATGCGTTGATATCTCCTTGGATGGGACTTTATTATTGATATCCACTCCAAAAATTTATGATACCTTTCAAAAAGGAATTTTCGAATAGTCTATACTATTAGGAATTGATCGTGCAGGTCGTAGCTACAAGTTACATGTGATCTTGGTGGATTCTCAAGTTTTCTAACTTCCTGTAGGGTAAACTTTTTTTTCTGCACTCAAACACCAAGGTTTGCTCCTCATGCATCATCAACTAAGCATTCCCTTTTTCAGGTCTTTTGTTTTAAACACTCCTTGCCCGTGGTCGAAAAGAATAATAAACTTAGGATATTTCGATAACCCTAAGAAATATTTTGCTACAATGAATCGGCCCAATCGACCTCGGAATCGTCAACCTCGGCCTCCACGCCAACAGCAGAATAATCAACGGGGAGACTCATCCCGACCATCTCGCGCACCAGCAACACCACAGCAAGCATCAGGCACAGTTCCCACGATGCAACAAGTTATTCCTGGGGCACCGGTTTTCATCATTCTCAAGGAAGATCAACCAACCGGAGAAGAGACAAAGGGAATAGTTAAAGACATTCTCACGCGAGGCAATCATCCACGAGGAATCAAAGTACGACTACGAGATGGTCAGGTGGGTAGGGTGCAAAGAATGGGAAATCCTTCTGAGACTGCCCCTGTTCCCTCAGATGAGCCGAGAACGCAAGCCGCATCTTCAAGTTCAAGATTTACTATGCGTTATACGGATGTGAGACGGGACGATGAGTTTGCTACTGGACCGCCGCCAAGGAGTTTGGCGGATTTCATACCGGACTTTGATGAGAACTTGTCGAGCGCGCCAAGTGCTACTGTTGAGACGGTCAAATGCCCGTTTTGTGACGGATTTGAAGGCGATGAGGCTGCTGTTACACATCATATTGATCGGGAACACTTGTCATAGGATTGGATGTTGAGTTTGGCATATGATGTTTGGAGTTTAGCAGGGATGCAGATGAAATGTTAAGAGATGAGATGGGATCATCACATGGTATCTATGAATGGACAAATGTTTGTTTTTCATGAAACTCATATCTTTGTCACCAACAACGGCCATAGATTTTGATTGGAATAGAACATATTCTGAAAGAAACCTCCGGGATGCTGAGGATGAGTTTATGCACCCGCAAGATGCATTGGCCTGCTTAAACTGTCTGTGTTGTGTGCCACACCTGGATTGCTCACTCACATGCAGGCAACTATAATCAACTTCGAGGAAGATGAAACTCAATGTAGTCGTTATCAATGACAACAATGCCATTGTTCTAACAAGCTACCGATGAGTTCTTCTTAAAGATACCTAACATCTTGGAAATTACTGTACTATTACGCATCCAATTATTGGATTCACGACATTTCATCGCCAAATTTAGCTCACCAGCAGACACTTCCAAGCTTCCCCTTTTCGCATAAATTGGCGCCTATTCTTGATGACGAAAGCCTGCTTTGTTCATCTCGGTCGGTTCGGAACATCGTAGTGCCTCCCCATAGCTGTACCTTATTGGTTGGTAAACACCTAACCTGTCAGCATTTGGAGGCCAGTGGACCAATTTTCCAGGGACGTCCTGTCCCAATTGAATTTAACCTAAAAGGTACGTACCTTCTCCTCGAGGTCCTGCACCTGCCCTGAGAGGTCCATCATAGCTGCCCTGTGGCTCCTCCCCAAGCCTACCCAAACAGAACAGGTAACGTAACCCGGAAAGCGATCTGGACCTCTCTCCTTTACCTTACCAAAACACCCCCAACCTCATCTCCATCTCTCCCCTTGACGACGACAATTCCGTCTGCTTTTATCAGCAGAAGCCGAGTAATAGCGAATTCTACGTCGTCGCTTTCTTTCCTTTCCTTCGATTTCCGGCGCGCACCCTGTGTTTATTCCGAAACTTCGTGCTTCCATTCAGTCCCTGCCACGCGGCGCATGGAAGCTTCTACTTCGCCCTTTGAAGGCAACTCCGAAATAATTCCTGGTGGTCGATTCGAGATCGACACCAAATCATTAACAACTTTCTTTGGTCACTTTCGAGGCTAGGAGCGTCGATTCGAACAAGGTCCATTTTATCTTATCATAGGCTACACCAGCGTCATGGCGCCTCTGCCCATTAAGTTTCAGGAGCTCGTCCAGCTCGCCAATGTTGGCGTGGACACCCAGAGCATCGGCTTCAACTCCTGCGTATGTCTCCGAGCCCGTACCCAGCTTTCTTTGCTGGCCATTCGTCTACACAAAGCTAACTGCAACTAGACACTCGAGTCCGATTCATACGTGTGTGTTCGAGAGAAGAAGAGCGAAGCTGCCCAGCCCGAGGTTGTTATCATCGAGCTCAAGAATGGTAACAATGTCACCCGACGACCAATCAAGGCCGACAGTGCCATCATGCACTGGAACCGACAAGTAATTGCTCTCAAGGCGCAATCCAGAACCCTGCAGATCTTCGACCTCGAGCAAAAGAAGAAGCTCAAGTCATGCACTATGAACGAGGATGTGCAGTTCTGGAAGTGGATCAGCGAGAACGAGCTTGGCCTTGTCACGACGTCCAGTGTCTACCACTGGAATGTCTACGATGCTGGTCAAGACGCCCCTGTCAAGGTCTTCGAGCGTAATGCTAACCTCAACGTGAGTTGTCTTTGATGCGTGGCTGACTGAATATCATGATACTGATTTCTCAATTATAGGGCTGCCAAATCATCAACTATCGAGTTAACAGTGACGGAAAGTGGATGGTGGTAGTGGGCATCTCTTCTCAGCAAGGCCGTGTGGTCGGTGCCATGCAACTCTACTCTAAGGACCGCGGAATCAGCCAGGCCATAGAAGGTCATGCGGCTGCCTTTGGTACTCTTCGTCTGGAGGGTGCCCCTCAAGATACCAAGCTGTTCAGTTTCGCTGTTCGAACCGCAACCGGTGCCAAGCTGCACATTGTCGAGGTCGACCATCCCGAGTCGAATCCAGTTTTCCAAAAGAAGGCTGTTGATATGTTCTTCCCCCCCGAAGCCACCAACGATTTCCCTGTCGCACTTCAAGTTTCGCAAAAGTACGGCGTCGTTTACATGGTTACCAAGTATGGCTTCATCCACCTCTACGATCTCGAGACCGCCTCGTGCATCTTCATGAACCGAATTTCGAGCGAGACGATATTCACGACCTGCACAGACGATGGCTCTGCTGGTATTGTTGGCATTAACCGAAAGGGTCAAGTGCTGTTCGTGACTATTGACGACAGTAACGTTATTCAGTATCTTCTCCAGAATCCCGCCAATACCGATATGGCTATTAAGATGGCTTCGCGAGCCGGACTTCCTGGTGCCGACAACCTTTATGCCCGACAGTTCGAGCAGCTCTTCAACTCAGGCGAATACTTGGCGGCTGCTAAGGTTGCTGCCAACTCTCCTCGAGGCTTCCTTCGAAGCGCCGAGACCATTGAGAAGTTCAAGCGCTTGCCCGTTCAGCCTGGTCAAATGGCTTTCACACTCCAATACTTCGGAATGCTTTTGGACAAGGGTTCTCTGAACCGCCACGAGACCCTCGAGCTCGCACAGCCTGTTCTCCAGCAGAACCGCAAGCACCTGCTTGAGAAGTGGTTGAAGGAGGGCAAATTGGACTGCTCTGAGCAGCTCGGTGACATGGTCCGACCTTACGATGTCAACATGGCCTTGACCATCTACCTTAAGGCGGAGGTTCCTCAGAAGGTCGTTGCTGGCTTCGCTGAGACTGGTCAATTCGACAAGATCCTTCCTTACTCTGCCCAGACGGGCTTCCAGCCTGACTACATCCAACTGCTCCAGCACATCACTCGCGTCAACCCCGAGAAGGGTGCTGAGTTTGCCAGTGCTCTTGCTAACAGCGAGCAAGGGCCACTTGTCGACTTTGAGCGTGTGTGCGATATCTTCCAAGGACAGGGCATGATTCAACAGGCGACCGCCTTCTTGTTGGATGCCCTCAAGGAGAACAAGCCTGAGCACGCTCGTCTCCAAACCCGCCTTCTCGAGATGAACTTGATGCATGCTCCCCAAGTTGCTGAAGCCATTCTCGGCAACGAGATGTTCACCCACTTCGACAAGACTCGCATTGCTCAGCTCTGCGAACAGGCTAACCTTCCCCAGAAGGCACTGGAGCTCTACGAGGACCCCGAGGCCATCAAGCGGGTTGTTGTTAACATCCCGGGTCAACCAAACTTCAACCCTGAGTGGCTTACCACTTTCTTCGGCAAGCTCTCTGTTGAGCAGTCGCTTGATTGTCTTGATGCCATGATGAAGGCAAACATTCGCCAGAACTTGCAGTCAGTGGTCACTATTGCCACCAAGTACTCGGAGCTGCTGGGACCTGTTCGCTTGATTGACCTCTTCGAGAAGTACAAGACTGCCGAGGGTCTCTTCTACTATCTCGGCAGTGTCGTGAACTTGTCGGAAGACCCTGACGTTCACTTCAAGTACATTGAAGCCGCGACTAAGATGGGCCAGTTCAACGAGGTCGAGCGATTGTGTCGCGACAGTAGCGTGTATAACCCCGAAAAGGTCAAGAACTTCCTCAAGGAAGCTAAGCTACCCGAGCAGCTTCCTCTAATTATTGTCTGTGATCGCTTCAACTTCGTCCATGATTTGATCCTGTACCTCTACCAGAACCAGCAGTTCGGAGCCATTGAGACTTATGTCCAGCAGGTCAACCCTGGCCGAGCCCCCGAGGTTGTTGGCGGTCTGTTGGATGTTGACTGCGACGAGAATGTCATCAAGCAGCTTTTGAGCTCGCTTAACTCCCAGAGTATCAACATCGACTCATTGGTGTCGGAGGTCGAGTCCCGAAACCGTCTCAAGCTTCTTTTGCCCTTCCTCGAGGCCACTCTTCAAGCTGGTAACCAGCAGCAGGCTGTCTTCAACGCTCTTGCCAAGATCTACATCGACTCTAACAACAACCCTGAGAAATTCCTCAAGGAGAACGACCAGTACGACACCCTTACTGTTGGAAAGTACTGCGAGAAGCGTGATCCTAACCTGGCTTATATCGCCTACTCCAAGGGTCAGAATGACTTGGAGCTTGTCAACATCACCAACGAGAACTCCATGTACCGGGCTCAGGCTCGATACCTCTTGGAGCGATCAGATGCCGAGCTTTGGGGTTTCGTCCTGAGCGAGAACAACATTCATCGACGATCCGTCGTGGACCAGGTCACCGCTACCGCTGTCCCTGAGGCTAACGACCCTGCCAAGGTCTCTGTTGCTGTGTCCGCTTTCCTTGAGAATGATCTCCCTCTGGAGCTCATTGAACTCCTTGAGAAGATCGTTCTTGAGCCCTCGCCGTTCAGCGACAACCAGAACCTACAGAACCTGCTCATGTTCACTGCCGCCAAGGCTGACAAGGCTCGTGTTATGGACTACATCCATAAGCTCGACAACTACGACGCCGACGAGATCGCTACTAGCTGTATCGAGGTTGGTTTGTTCGAAGAAGCTTTCGAGATCTACAAGAAGGCCGACAACAAGTCAGCTGCTGTTGACGTTCTCATTGAGAATGTTGTTAGCATCGACCGTGCTCAGGCATATGCTGAGGAGGTTGATCTCCCCGAGGTTTGGAGCAAGGTCGCTAAGGCTCAACTTGACGGCCTCCGCGTTTCTGACTCTATCGAGTCCTACATCAAGGCCGAGGACCCCCGAAACTACCTGGAAGTTATTGAGGTCGCTACACACGCTGGCAAGAACGAGGATCTCGTCAAGTATCTCCGTATGGCTCGCAAGACCCACCGTGAGCCTGCTATTGACACAGCTCTCGCTTTCTCTTATGCTCGCCTGGAGCAGCTGTCCGAACTTGAGGACTTCCTCCGTGCCACCAACGTTGCCAATATCGAGGAGTCTGGTGACAAGGCTTACGAGGAAGGCTTATACGAGGCCTCTAAGATCTTCTACACCAGCATCTCTAACTGGGCCAAGTTGGCCACCACCCTCGTCCACCTCGGCGATTACCAAGCCGCTGTTGAATGCGCTCGCAAGGCCAACAACATCAAGGTGTGGAAGCAGGTGCACGAGGCCTGTGTGGAGAAGAAGGAGTTCCGACTTGCTCAGATTTGCGGTCTCAACCTGATTGTCGATGCTGAGCAACTCCAGACTTTGGTCAAGGAATATGAGCGCAATGGTTACTTTGATGAGCTTATCAGCCTTCTCGAGCAGGGTCTTGGTCTTGAGCGTGCTCACATGGGAATGTTCACTGAACTTGGTATTGCTCTTTCCAAGTACCACCCTGACCGCCTCATGGAGCACATTAAGATCTTCTGGTCTCGCATGAACCTCCCCAAGATGATCAAGGCATGTGAGGAGGCTAACCTTTGGCCCGAGCTTGTTTTCTGCTACTACCACTACGACGAGTTTGATAACGCTGCTCTTGCCGTTATTGAGCGACCCGAGAACTCTTGGGACCACCAGCAGTTCAAGGAGATTGTGGTCAAGGTTGCCAACTTGGAGATTTACTACCGTGCTATCAAGTTCTACGTTGAGCAGCATCCTTCTCTCCTCACTGACCTTCTTGCCACTCTCACCCCCCGTATCGATGTCAACCGTGTTGTCAAGATCTTCCAGAAGAACGACGATCTGCCTCTGATCAAGCCTTTCTTGCTTAATGTGCAGTCTCAAAACAAGCGTGTTGTGAATGAGGCTGTCAACGATCTCCTCATTGAGGAGGAGGACTACAAGACTCTTCGCGACTCTGTCCAGAACTACGACAACTACGATGCTACAGATTTGGCTAGCCGTCTGGAGAAGCATGATCTCATCTTCTTCCGCCAGATTGCTGCTTCCATCTACCGTAAGAACAAGCGATGGGAGAAGTCAATTGCTCTCTCCAAGCAGGACAAGCTCTACAAGGACGCTATTGAGACTGCTGCCCTCTCTGCGAAGATTGACATTGTCAGCGACCTTGTTCAATATGTAAGTTACACTCAGTGCTTTAGAACGATGAATACAACTAACCGTCATAGTTCGTCGACATCGGTCACCGCGAATGCTATACTGGCATGCTTTACGCTTGCTACGACCTCATCCGCCCTGACCTTGTTCTGGAGCTTTCATGGCGCCACGGTCTTATGGACTTCTCTATGCCTTACATGATCAACATGCTTGCCCAACAAACCAAGGAGCTCGCTACTCTGAAGGCAGACAACGAGGCTCGCAAGGCCAAGGAGCAAGAGAAGGAGAAGACCGACGACAACACACCTATCCTTGGCGCTTCACGGCTCATGATCACAGCTGGTCCTGGTGGCATGGGTTCTGCTCCCTCACCTGCACCATACGGCCAAGCGAACGGCTTTGCGCCGCAGCCCACCGGCTACGGTTTCTAGATGCGGGTACCGGTACCGATGTGGCGTTGCCTTCCGTCCTATTATCTTAGGCCGGTAACCCATATTCCGCATCATCACGGACAGAAGGATTTTTAACTCTGAGTCGAGTACTCCTCGCTGGTTGAAGCTACGGGAGTATATTCTAATGGCGTAGGCACAAAATCCTGTAATCATAGTTTGCTTCTCCCTTGAGATGCACGCGGGGGCGTTCGTGGGAGGATTTCAGAGCGATTGATACTCAAGGATATTGGGGTAGACTTGAGGATGAAGTTTTGATACTAAATTTCGCAACCGGTCTTGACAGCCCGGGCTGCTGTATGTTGTATGATAGTACATTGATTTTGATTATTTTTAATCCTCGAAATCTCGCCGTGATACGCCTTGACACGCCTCGCTGTTGCTGTGACAGTAATTTGCCATGATCCTGACCTAAACAAAGGGCCCCTTACGTAGACCAAAACTATACAATGCTCGATCGCTGCCACTTTGAAGACTTCCACATGGCCAGTGTGGTTATGTATAAGGCTGAGCTGGATTTTCCTTCTTTTGGGGATAGAATGTCACCATTCACTATTACCAGACCGTCAACATGGGTACATGAATGCCTTATGCAGCTAGACATCATGACATGGAAGCTGAGGTGCACCGCCACGAAGGATGCAGGTTCGACTTGACCAGTGAGCTGACTCTAGCATTGTTAGGGTCAGCAAATGAAAGGCACCAGGATGCAGACACGACGAATGCGAAAAGTAATGTGGGGTTGTTATGCAGTTGGATCGGCAATGCGCTTTCAGCCTTGGATCTTGGACAATATAGGATTGAGTTTGAAGGAATATATAAAGGATTCTTGGTTCCTCAGTTTAGTTGTAATCAAAGACAAGAGATTATACAGATATATCGATTCGCAATTGTCCCATTACTAAACCGGATTGCACCTCAGCACTCTGCTCTTTCGTCTTTCATTTATACGAGCATACCTTGATATACTGCCAAGATGGTTGGCTTTGGATCGTCCAAAGACCAGAGAAAGAACCACGAGGAGGTTGCTGACATTCCACCGCACTTGACAGATTTGCACTGCGTATGCCCTCAGGATATTAATTCTACTTACTATCTGATGCTAACATGGTGTAGTTCACTGAGACTGACAACTGCATAACAACAAGTAAGTCAGCACTAGCCTACCTCTAAGCCCATAACTCCACTTACGCATACCAGCAATGATGGACCTCCCCGGATACCGCATCACCAAAGTTCTGGGGGCGGTCTATGGAATAACCGTGCGCTCGCGCAATATCGCCGCAGGTATCGGTATGGTTATCAAGAGCATGGCCGGAGGCGAGCTGAGCTGGTTCACGTCGATGCTATATAACTGTCGCAACGACTCCATCAGCCGTGTTGTTCAAGAGACGAAGAAGAGAGGCGGGAATGCTATTATCTGCCTGCGCTTTGAGACGGGTGATTTGGGAGGCTTTGCGCAAGCGAGTGCGTATGGAACAGCTTGTGTAGTTGAGAAGATTGAGGGCGCTACTGTTGAGGCACCACAGTTACTGCATTAGCATTGTGGAGGGGAAGTAAGATGCGAGGATACCCTTGATGATTGCTTATGTTGTTAGTGGCTTGGATATTAGAGTGTACATCCAATTCAATTTCTTGTCAGGATATTCATCAAAGATACCCCGGATTGATGAGGTCCGGAAGTTCGGGTGAGTGGGGCGCATCCGGGGTTCGGAGGCCGGGGGGATAACCTGGGTCCGTTCTATTCAAACTGAAGCTGTGACTACAGAATAAGGCGTCACTTTAGCTCATAAAGCAGTCACGTATAAAGCATTAGAGATAAAATCAGAAAGATATCAGTAAAAGATTGTTGCTCATTTACAACTGACTGATCGTCGAGGCTTACGTCATCAAAAGCTTGCCCCGATGCGACAAGTAGGCACGAGCTCCGCTAAGACCCTCTCGCGTTAGTTGCCGTCTATTGCTATTGACAACCCGATATAGTCCCAATTGACGCCTCGTTCCCTTTCACTCTTTCATCAATCCATGTTTGCCTGACTTAGCCTATCGTATTAACCTTGTTCAATCTCCGACACTCGCTCGTTCGCTCGTTCATTTCTGTGCACGATGTGCCTGTGCGCAACCGCGTAATACCAACAACAATCTACCCATCATTAAATATAACGGCTGCCGTCACCGAAAATGGCCTCGGACGTGTCAACCCCCGAACGTCGATACTCGGATGATTCCATCTCTACGGCTTCAACGACGAGTTTTGTTTTCGACAGGATACAAGAGAAGACCCAGATGGACGCTGGCAAAGATAACAACGACCCAAGGGCTCTGGATGACGATGATCCTCTCAAGGAAGAGGATGACCTGGAAACGGGTCCCTTTCTCGGTCCCGGAGCTACTCTGCATCGCCAGCCCATGGATAAGAAGTTACGCCGTATTCTGATAATTGTCGGCGTTGTCTTTGTCACTGGATGGCTTGCTGGTCTCGGCATTTTCCTTTACAGCGGTTCCTACCATCACGAGAGCGACACCGAACACGACCCTGACGCTGCGACACGAGGCTCGGGAAAGACTGTTACCATGGATCAGCTCTTCGATGGAAGCTGGCAAGCCAAGTCTCACAGCATCAGCTGGATTACCGGCCCTGAAGGAGAGGACGGTCTGCTGCTAGAGGTTGGGGCCAGCGATAAGCCATACATCGTTGTAGAGGATATCCGCAAAGACAAGGAGAATAGGGCGCCGATCGATACAGAAATCAAGGCTTCCAAGTCGCGAACGCTTATGAAAGATAATTTTTTTGTTCACGATGGAAACCAATACTCACCCGATTGGAACGAGCCCAGTCCCGACTTGAAGAAGGTCCTGCTCGGTGTCAACAAAAAGAAGAACTGGCGTCACTCTTTCAGCGCCATCTACTTTATCCTTGATGTCGAGACACAGAAAGCTGAGCCGCTAATTCCTGGAAAGCCCGACGCCCGAATCCAACTCGCCACATGGAGTCCTAAGAGCGACGCTGTATCCTACACACAGGACAACAACCTGTACATCAGACGTTTGGATGATAAGAAGAACGTTGTCCAGATTACCAAAGATGGCGGCCCAGAGTATTTCTATGGTATTCCCGACTGGGTGTACGAGGAAGAGGTCTTCGGCGGCCGAAGTGCTACCTGGTGGTCTGAGGATGGCAAGTACCTGGCCTTCCTTCGTACCAATGAAACTGGTGTTCCCGAGTTTCCTGTTCAGTTCTTCATTAAGCGACCTAGCGGCACAGACCCTGCAGAGGGTGAGGAGGCATATCCCGAGGTTGAGCAGATCAAGTACCCCAAGGCGGGCGCTCATAACCCAGTCGTAGATCTCTTGTTTTACGATGTCTCCAAGAAGGACACCTTTTCCGTTGATATCGATGGCGCTTTCGCGGATGATGATCGTATTATTAACAACCTCCTTTGGGCCGGTGGCAAAGCTGTCGTCAAGGAAACCAACCGTGTGAGTGATATTCTCAAGGTCGTCCTGATCGATGTTACCTCTCGCAAGGGTAAGACTGTCAACACCATCGACGTTAACAAGATCGACGGCGGTTGGTTTGAGATTTCACACAAGACAAAATACATCCCCGCGGACCCCGACAACGGCCGTGATCACGATGGATACGTTGACTCTTATTTGCACGAGGGCTACGAACACCTTGCTTACTTCACTCCTCTCGACAATCCCGAGCCCGTCATGCTCACTAAGGGTGAATGGGAAATTGATGATGCCCCTTCTGCAATTGACCTTGCAAACAACTTGGTGTACTTTATCGCTGCCAAGGAGTCGTCCATTCAGCGTCACGTTTACTCGGTCAAGCTTGACGGTTCCAACCTGGAGGCTCTGACTGACCCGGAGACTGAAGCTTACTACGACGCTTCGTTCTCCAAAGGCGCTGGTTTCGTCCTCTTGTCATACCGCGGACCCAAGGTTCCAAACCAGAAAGTCATATCCACACCTTCAAGCGTCCATGACTATGAGCATGTCATCGAGGACAACGCCGAGCTTGCAGAGCGCGCTAGACGCCATGAGCTTCCTGTTATGAAATACGGTACTCTCGATCTTGGTGATGGTGTTGTGGTTAATTACGTCGAGCGTCGTCCTCCTCATTTCGACGAAAAGAAAAAGTACCCTGTTCTCTTCCAGCAGTACTCCGGGCCAGGTTCTCAGTCTGTCACAAAGAGGTTCGCAGTGGACTTTCAGGCTTACGTTGCTTCTGCTCTTGGCTACCTTGTTGTCACCGTCGATCCTCGAGGCACAGGCTTCCTCGGCCGCAAGCACCGTGTTGTAGTCCGTTCTCAGCTCGGTGTCCTCGAGTCAAAGGATCACATCGCCGCCGCCCAGTCCTTCGCTTCCCGTCCTTATGTCGACGCTGAGCGCCTTGCCATTTGGGGCTGGTCTTACGGTGGTTTCACCACTCTCAAGACCCTCGAGCAAGACGCTGGTCGCACTTTCAGCTATGGCATGGCTGTCGCCCCTGTAACTGACTGGCGCTTCTACGACAGTATATACACAGAGCGTTACATGCGCACGCCACAGGAGAATGCCGACGGCTATGATATGTCTATGGTTGCCAACGCTTCAGCCCTCGGCGGCAACAAGCGCTTCCTTGTTATGCATGGTGTCGCCGACGACAACGTCCACTTCCAGAACTCGCTTACGCTGCTTGATTCACTTGATTTGGCGGGTGTAGAGAACTATGACGTTCATGTTTTCCCTGATAGTGACCACAGTATCTACTTCCATAATGGGAACCGGATTGTATACGATAGTAAGTTGACCCTCCTGTAGCTACAGTACAGACTGACTGACTTGTGAAGAACTTCGAAATTGGCTCATCAACGCCTTCAATGGCGAGTGGCTCAAGATTTCTGACCCCAAGCCTCACAAGGAAGGCATCGAGAAAGAGAAGCGTCAGCTCAGCGCGGACTCCTAGAGCTTGAAGATTATGTCTACAGAAATTAGCCTATGTATTACAATTTTAGCATTGCCTTGGTTTACATCACAAGAATTTCACCTTGAACTTCCTAAGTAATATATGTCTTTCAAAGACCAGCATCTGTTCACATTGTGTAAGAAAGGTATTTGCAGAAGCATATATAAATTACAGTAGCTAGCTACCAAGTAAGGGCTATGTAGAAAGGCAACGTACGGTCATCCTTCATAAGTTCATTATCTCAAAATCAAAAGTGAAAGAGACGACTGGACCTCTTCTCAGCAGCCTTCTCAGCGGCCCTCCTTCTGCGACCAAACTTCTTGACACGCTTGGCATCACGAGCATGCAACATTACAGCGCTCGAATCACGCTTATCCTTGGAGTGTGCGGTCTCGAGGTTGCTGCACTTGGGTCGTGTCAGTCTGTTGCGGAACTCGTCAACAGCCCAAATCAAAACACCGTTGGTCCAGCCAAAGCCCTCGACGACTTCGTACTCGCCACCACCTCCAGCAACATTGGTTGCATTGTCAGCGTACTTCTCAAACATGACGCCCTCTTCTTTATCAGATGTACTTCGGAGCTTTGGGGTCTCGGAAGTTGAGCCACCAGTTGCGTACCAGGTGCAAAAAGTCGAATCGAGGTACCGTTGGCCAAGACGAAGAGCTAGTCTGCGGACCTTGATGAAGGAAGGGTCCATAATGCCAAAAGTTGGGGGAACCCTCTCAAGTCCAGCCATGAGGATGTGCATCAGAGGAGGCCAGACATTGGGCTGATCCCATTGCTGACCAGTTTCGACGTTGCTAGCAGGAATACCACCCTCGCGGTTGTCGAGGTAGTATTCAACGCGCTTGTAAGCATTGTAAACGGCATATGGGTTGTTCTTGAGGTAGTCGGGCGCAGCACCAAGCCAGAAGGGATAAAGCTGGGTAGGACTGAAGAAGACTTGCTGTCCCTTGGGAGCACCCTCTGTATCCACCTTGGTGTTGTTCTGGTCGACAGGGTAGTAGATCTGCTGCGCCTTGGAAGTCAAGTTATAGTCGAAGTAGCTCCAGAGGGTCTCATTCCACATGAAACCGTGCATGGCATAGCTTCGGTTGGCAGCAACCTCGCGCCATTGATCACTGGCACTGCTGTTTCCAGTCTGCTCGTAGAAGTCGGCGATAGCAATCTCGTTTCCGTACAAGATGGAGTTGAGATCGACAGGGATGATGTTCCTGGTGTTGAGGTATCGGAGAGGGAAGTAGTTGTCGCGAATAGCATCCTCTGGGCGGGCAATCCACTTGACGGTGTAGTCGAGACCACTCTCAGCGCCACTAGCGAGGTTTCCGTACAGAGCTTCCTTTTGCTTGAAGCTGAGCTCTCCACCGCCGCTGTAGACCTCACCAGATTCCGGCGAGTAGTAGGACTTGTTGTTTGCGGTGATGTAGTCCTCGCGGTATGACTCAGGTCGCGGTTGGGTGTTAGATACGTTGTAACTATCAACCATGTTAGTGGAAATGTTTGTTAGTGGTTGTAATGTCCTTACGTGTTGAGATAATATGTCTCATTGTTGATATAGACCGGGACTGAACGGTTGGTCATGAAGAACTCGTGCTCCTGCACAAGCAAAGGCAGGGCTCTCTCAAGAATATCAGTGTCGTTTGTGTACTCAACGTAGGCCTTGATCATCTGCGACAGTAAAGGCGGCTGAGATCGGTTGAGGTAGTAGATTCGAGCGCCATTGGGAACAAAACCGTACTCCTCAATGAAGTCGAGGAAGTTCTCAATCGTATTCTTTGCGATCTCAATGAAAGAGCCTCCAGTTCGGAGAAGACCCAGAATGATCCAGTACGAGTCCCAGTAGTAGGGCTCACGGAAGCGACCACCTGCAACGACAAAGGAGCGGTTGACGGGAATGAAACTATTAGGGCAATCGGAGCAGTTTTTGGCCTCTTGGTCATAACGACGGGTCAGATCAGGCCAAATGTCAATAACCTTTTCTGTGAATTCTCTGATAACAGTGTCGTTGATGTTGTCGAGAAATTTAGGATCTGTGTCGAGATCATCCTTGGAGACTTCTTCCAATTCATTACCAGCATCGTCAAAGTTTTCGTCGAGGAAATCAGCAAGGGCAGAGTTGTTGCGGAGAGGCTTCTCGAGCTTATCGAAAGCTTCCTGGATCTCGCTCAGAGGGCGAATAGCTGGCCTAGTAGGATTGTTTGTTAGTGTCATGATAACGCTTGAACAAGAGCAAGAGTGGGTAAGATAGCTTACATATCGACAAAAGTCTTGGAGTCGCTAAAAGGTCGAGCGAGTTCGATTTGCTCTAGAATATCTCCATGGCAGTAAATTGGCGAGTCGCATGGTGCAACAACAGTGCCGTTAACATAGAGAGCTGATACAGCTGTCGCAGAGGCAGCTAAAGCCGCAGCCATGTGTCGTGGAGACGGCATCATGAAAGATGTACTCTAAGACACTGTCGACAATTGATAATTGCCAATTGAATATTTAAGGTACGGTATGTATGCGGACGAGTATCCAAAAAAGATGGACGACAGAGCATCATATATATATATGTAGACAAAGCCTTTTTACCGCATTTGGATCCAGACCAGGCCAAGCAAAAAGATGATCATGACATGGTCTATAAGCAGGATTTTAGTTACCAGGCTACTAGGTAAGCTACCCTTGTCATGGGATGGGGTTGTCAGACCAAAAAGGGAAGAGCTGAAAGGGTTCTTACCTCAAGGTTGACAGCTTAAGGTATTTTAGCGTGGGTGACTTTGCGTTGGCCAAGAGTATGAGTGAAGGTGTATCCAACTTTATGGGATCATGATAATAGCCAAGGTCTATTAGTCTCTATCATCTACTTGGTAGTCAATCAATTGATATGACTTCTTCTATAATCTATACTCATAACTATGATCAGCCCATATTATGAGTGACGTGATCTTCAATCCAACATGAACCAACCCCCCGGACGCCACTAAAAATTAAAAGAACAAACGTGGAGAAACGTCTGCATTTAATCCCTGTTTCTGTTGTCCCTCTTTTCCCCGCAATCTTCTCTTGGCTCTCCCAGCCATTTATTTGACCGATTGGGGGGTGACGCAATTGTTCACAAGAGAAATAGGCTATCCTTTACGGTGTGGAATTAAAGTATTCATAACCATGTCAGCGGCGTCATGACAATAGTCTTGGCTCTCGTTTTCTTGACATAGAATTCAACGGTAACACCAAAACATTAATTGACTTTGTATGGGGTACAGTAGCCTAGCTTAGCACTTTATGCTTCATGATCTACATACTTCCCAGGTCTATTCGGTCCTAATGGAAACTTCTATACAGTACACACACGTAAAGGAGGGAGGGCATCGTCAGCACCAGCTCAATATCCCGAACACATCAGTGACTTAGTTAAACAAGTTATGTAATCACCTGCCTGAATCGTCTAGTTCTTTCTTAACCTTGAAGCTGGAGATATCTTCAACTCCACGCAAAGACGTTGATCCCAATCCAGACCCTGGCTCTGATCATAACAAAGGCCCGATGTTATATAACTCATTACGTCTTGAACTTGAGCTTAAATATAAAAAAATCACGTTAGACCGTTGTAGACGAGAGTCGGTGAGAATACCAGAAACTTCCCGGGAAACTCTAATAAACAACAAAGGTGTGCATGTAGGCAGTCCATATACTTGTACGGAACAAGTCTAGCACCATCAACCACCACTCTATTCTTTCTACCCCAATGATACTCTATTCTTATTCTATTGAGGCACATATACACTACCCTTTCCAATCTTTTGCTCCTCACTGGAACCTTGACTTCCTCCGAGCACCTTCTTAAAAACCACCTTCAACCGTCGCAGAACTTCCTCTCCATTCTGCGCGACCTGATAATGTGTGACCAACCGGTTACACATGAACTTGAGTCCAGCTTCAGCTCCAATCTCAATGAACCGCTTCTCACTGCATCCTGCAGCCTTGAGATCCAGCCACACCATGTTGGTCTCAGTCGGCTCGTCAATCTTGCCGCCCATGCTGGTCCAGAGCTCGTCTACCTTGCGCGCCATTTCATGCGAAGCCCTGAGAGGCCCGTCTTGGCCGTTGGCTGATTTCCCAAACGTTTGTTCGATGGCAACCCGGCCAGCAGAGGTGAGGACGCCGGATTGTCGAAGACCACCTCCGATGGACTTGCGAACCCAGCGAGCGTGCTTCAGCGTAGCCTTGGAACCCACGATCACACTTCCTGCAGGAGCGCCGAGACCTTTGGAAAGGCACAGGCTGATGGTGTCAAAGTAAGAACAGTATTCGGTCAGAGAACCACCTCCGGATACAACAGCTTCCCATAATCGTGCGCCATCCAAGTGAAGCTTGATATCGTGCTCCCTGGCAAACTCCGAGATACGCTTCACCTCGTTCAGGGGCATAACCATGCCATGAAGTGTGTTTTCAAGACTAATCACCCGCGTGGGGCATCCGTGAACATCATCGTCCAGAGTCACATTCTCTTGAATTTCCTCCAGGGTCATATATCTGCCGTTTTTAGGGACAACAGTTTGAATCTGAGCTCCTGTAAGATTTGAAGTACTGTAGCAGAATCAGCCAAAGTAACCCATCAGCACTAGGTCCGTAGGTATTTACCCGCCAGCTTCAGCTGTGAAGATGTGCGCACGATAGTCACAGAGCACCGAGTAGGGGGGTTGTGTAAGAAGAGATCTCAGAGCGAGCTGGTTTCCCATTGTGCCTGAGAGAACAAAAAGACCAGCTTCTTTGCCTGTCCGCTCTGCGACATAGGCTTCGAGATCATTAGTTGCAGGGTCTTCCTGAAAGACATCATCCAACAAGGAACATGTCGATATAGCCTCAAGCATTGCTGGTGTGGGAGTTGTGACCACATCGCCTGGATGAATGAGAATGTTAGAGGTTCAAAGCTCAACAAAGATGAGTATAGACGTACTTCGAAGATCGAGAGCAGCTGGTCCTTTGGCACCGAGCCACGCATTGTGAGGTTTCTCAGATATAGCGTCTCCCATCTTAACAGCAGAAGAGGCAAAAGTGCGTTGCCGAGGGATAACAGGATGGCTTGCTACAGGTAATTGAAAGATTGACACGGAACGAGAACTGAAAGACAGGTTGCGAATTGCTGAAGATGCGATAAGTCGAGATGAACGACTCATCATGATACAGATAGAGGAGAGCGATTAAGCCAATCCAAGGCTCAAAGTATCTCCGTGGACCGAATGGGACGAATAACGTCAAATCAAGGGCGTTCCAAGGGTATGCAACCTCCACAAAATGTGCATTTGTTAATTAACGTTGAGATGAGGGGAAGTGGGAAAAGATGTTCGGACATTTGACCGTTTGACAGGTACCGAAGCCGATTCCGCCCCGTCTCGGCTCGGCTCCGGTAGCGATAAGTTATGGGGGTCTTGTTCCCCCGCAAATTAAACTGCCAAGATTCGACATTGTCAGCCATTACTTACTCCCGTCTTATATACCTTATACTTTTATGTAAATAGGTGCATCTCTATTTCTCTCAAGTCTTTAGTTACAAAGATCTATAACACAGCTATATTTAACTATAGTGTCGTCTTGCTTGTTTTATGATCCATCCTCGAGTTCAAGGGAACAACAGCGGAGCCTCGAGTTGCTATACGAGACTAGGTACTTCCAAGTATAGTACTACTAAGGTAGGCCTTGACATAGATATCTGAAAGGGTACGAATTTCAGGCCCTTGCGTCACTGTCATCATCAAGACTTACAAAGTAATGCTATGTTCAAACAATTATTTCAAAGATGCCGGCCAACAAATCCCTACCACCGATGACGTGGGGTTCCTCTACTGCGACAACAGATCAGTTCCTGAATAACATGGCCAGCTTCTCGGTTGTGTGGATGAGGACACTTTCCCTTGGATCGAGAACAATCTTGACTTGCCCGAGTACCCGCTCAAAGGTCGCGAGAGCTTTTGATATATGCTGAATTGAGATGGCGAGACAGCTGGGTTCAGGGACTACCCTATGAGGAAATATCTCGCGAGTATTGTAATCATTAGCGTATCGCGGCATAGACATGTTTATAGTACATGGCCTTTTGTCAGTCTTCCCTGGCATAGAGGCAGAATGCCCTGAAAGAATATTAACTGTTTCGGCCTCTAATAAAATTCGACATGAAATCTTCTCTCTTTTGGCCGTACATACAACCAGGGTATCCAAATCTATTATGCAGAAAACCCCAATGCTTGTTTATTGAGAACAAGTAGCAAATGGAAATTGAGTTAAAGAGGGATGGATATCGCCCAGAGAGTAGGTGCGTTCAACCTGAAACTGAAGCAGGAGGTACCTATCATTTCAACTCGTATGTTGGAAATGGAAGGAATGTGCGGAAACAAGTGGCCCTCTGACGGCAACAATCTTCTCCCTACCTACCTACCTACCTACCTTAGCTCTTTCCCAACTAACGTCAAGTCAGGCATCCATTACTTATCCAAGAACCCACCTTTGGGTGACTTCTTTCCTCCACCAACTCGTTTTTCAAACGGGAACAATTCAATTGCTCAGCTCAACTGTTACTCGACCGGCGATCCATTTATATCACATTGCATTCGCCAGTTGATGCTCCTCGTGTCCACATTCGCTCTTCCAAGCAAATGTTCCAGCTCGGACTTGTCGGTCGTCCAGTCACGATAGCCTCACGCCAAGTGCCAACGAGCATACCCACGAATGAGCTGTCAGCGTCAACCAGATCAAGGGCTCTAATGTCATTCGGAACTTGAGCCGTGTGAGCGAGATCCATTTGCAGAAAAGCCATTGTCTAGCGCAAGACGTTCGATTCGCTCACAGCTATTTACGGCGCTCCAATTAAAAGACCGAATCCACCTTTTCCAAAACCTCGAATTCCAGTTCATTTCCTTCCAGGGAAATAATAATTTCAACTCTTTCCCACACGAGATTTTTTTTCTTTTCTTTGTTCCGTTCTTTCTTCCAACTCATGACCAAGACCGTATACGCTTTCATTGCTTCGTCGATACTCATAATTCTCTGAGATACCCAATTACGCGATTTGTCGAACCATCTTACCACTCTGTCTCCACCCCCGTACCGATAACCCTCCGCTCCGCCTCCGTTCACCGCCGCCGTCTGATCGGAGCTCCCGAGAGGCTGTTAACGAATTACCGGGTGCGACGTGATCCCATCGCAGTTGTCCGGCTGTTTGAAAGCATATCAGATGCTCAAACGCTGTATCTGATCCTTAATCACAATCTATGGCTTAAAGCCTTACAAGATTTATACCTGCGATGCTCACTTACCCATCAACCTTTTCTCTTGAAATACGATTTGCTGCATGCGAAAACACCACCGACTTATAGTACTCGATCTGGAAGGGAACGGCCCTGTCTGTTACCAACAAGTGATGCCAGCAAGACCCTGAAGCGGCAAGCGACCACCATCTAGGAAAGGGACCCGTTCATCGGAAGCACTTGGCCGTTCAAGAAAACGACAGCGCCCAGTCAGAGGCACCCACGATGTCCTTCCCTGCTGCACCTCAGATCCTCACCAGTTCGTTTACTCGGCCGGGGGTGGGTGCGGATGGCGATGCGATGCGTGATGCGAGGCGGGATTGACAGGGTGAGGGAGCCACTGCAAACTGGCGTGCGGCGCTTGTCAACTGCAACGATGAGTTGGCCAACGCATCAAGTGGTCCGTGTGTAGCCTCCCGGAGTTCCCTCGACAGGCCCCTCCCTCACATCTTCTCTCTTCCCTTCTGACTTGAACGACAAACTTCACATATTTCTTTTCAATAACCTAACTGATATTTATCCTTGGCTCTCATTACGTTTTCATGTCTTTTTTCCAGGTCAAAAGGCTTCGCGGTCATTGAAAGCGGGTGTTGATAAGTATCCACACCCCGGCATCACCTGGACATCCTCCGCTTCACATTGACAACTCACACCATGTCATCTGGGACAAGCCATACTTTTTACGACAATTCGATCTGTTTTAAAGCCGCTTAAGTCTGTTACATTGGTATGGAAGCTTGTTCCTCCTTCAATGCAAACCCAGTTCGCGAAACTTGAAAACAAACGATTACAGGCTATATCCATTGGATTCGCAACGCCTAGCTCATTTATACAATCGAACCTTGTTACCGGAACCGAACCTTCACTATTAGTCTATGAAACGACTCGCTTCTATCAACTACCATGGCAAAATAGGGACAAACAATTTCATAACGACATAATCATTCAATCATCAGCCGTTTCTAGCCAGCCGCTTGCACATTACTTACACAAGCCGTAGCCGACAACTACCCATGCTTTGCTCCATCAAGTATGTTCCACCCAGAAAAGCCAATGTTTAAAGTATCGTATTATCGTCAGAAACAACAGCGCTGTCAACAATGGCAGTACCACCCATGGCTCCAATACAAAACAACAAAAAGGTATCGAGGGACGGCTAGTGCCAACCCTCATATACAGAACTAGCGTTCCAAGGAAAGGCCTCTTAGCCAGTGCTGAACTTCTTTCCATCATGCAAGCTTATGCTCCTCAAAAGACAAAGAAAAAGTGTCATGGATTCCAGGACTCTGAATAATGGCGACGTGAGAATGGCGAAGAAGTCTTCGAAATGCCGGTCAAAAGCCGCGAATGAGCTAACAGTTATCTGGAAAGTCATGAGCTCGTGAGAGAGGAAATTTTTATATATGTTTACCCTTGGTCCCTTGGTTCGTTCCGCTGTCGAACTGACCTTCTGCCCTGTCATGGACCTAGAGACTCCAGACTCTGGCAAACATGGGCATTTGTCCGACAGTCATCGAAATGACAGCACAGACTGGATCGCCTTGTTTTCTCGCAAAGTGGAGGGTCTGAACTGGTCTCTTCAGACAGGCATTTTACGACCGCGATGCCAGCCATGTTCTTGCCAGTTACGGGCGCGTGGCATATTTCATTAGAAACTCGACTACGGCGTCAAGGTTTGTCTCTTCTTTCGCACTGATACCATAGCAGCACACCTCACGACCGCGTATGCTTTTCAGGTCTAGTTCGTCGATTAACTCATCCACCGAGAGCTTATCCGGGAGGTCGGATTTATTCCCTAGGATGAGAAGGGGAATGCCCTCAAGCGATTTGCGACTCATAAGATCGTGGAGCTCCTCTTTGGCTTGGGGGATCAGTGGAGTGTCGGCAATATCCACGATAAACACGATGGCGCTCACGCCCCGACAATATCTCTCCCACATGGTTCGGAACCGGGGTTGACCGCCGATGTCCCAGCATTTTAGGGTAACATGGCCACGCTGCACTTTTTTCATGTTGAAACCAACGGTAGGGATCGAGCTACGCGGCATCTAGAGTCAGCACTTGGAACCTTTCACAAAACGAACCAGTCGAAACCATCGCATCGGTCTCGAGAAACAAAAAGACGGAGCCGTTTGTAGGGAGCGCTTACTCAAGTGTGAATTCGCCGCCCTATAAACACAATAGAAGTCAGTCGCAGGCGGTCAAGCAAGGAACCGGATATCAACACTTACAGCGAGGACTCGTAACAATGAAGTCTTGCCAGCATTTTGCAAGCCAACCATTGTCACTTCCATCTCCATCGCCCTGCGCGCCATGATCAGTATGTGGTTTCAAAGTCTGCTACAAACAAGTAGCAACTGTAGGCAGCAAAGAAACTACTGGCATTTGCTCTCAAAACAATGCCTGCTCAGGACTACTCACCAAAACATGCGCATCAACCAATTGTATACCCTTTGAAATAGCCCTGCCATGTTTACTATCAGGTCACAGAGGACACTGCTCGGACTGCGACAGGCGGTCGGGTGGAGGTGGGGTGCTGGTTAAAACGAAGCTATGGCTGTGCCGGTTATCGCAAAGACAAGAAAAAAGCTGTTTCTTTTATGAACTGCTTTTCTTGAACTGAAGGGCGCAAGAAAATCGATTACGAAAACGATGCAACAAGATGTGGCGGGCGGGGTGCTTTATGGACAGCAATTCTTGTCGGTGCTCGGCTGCAGGGTCGTAGTTGAAGGTAACAAAACAGAGGCAAGGAACAGGACGGCGGTTCAAGAAGAAAAGCGATTTGTATGACGGCGGCAGGCGACGAGTAACATCTGCAACTTTGAAGTTGTGCGCGCCAGCGTCTGGGCGTTTGGGGTCGGCGTTGGTGTCGGACGCGGGTTCTGGCGGCGATGGAAATAGTGAAGGAGGAGAGGCTCGTGGTGCAACGACGGAGGAGCAGTACCTAGATTGGCACAGGTGACGCTTAAGCGGAGGCACAAAAAATGCCCCACCTGGGACGAGATGACGGCCGAGACAGTCGATAGATACGCCAGAACAGGCACTCAAAAAGACACCAAAGACCGCCAAAGAAACAACCAACGAGCACGAGCCTTTGGGGCCCTTGAGGGGGCGAGGAATGGGGAAAGTGGTGGGAACGACCCGTGCCTGGCGGCGCAAGTAGCGTTGGTTTTAGCGCAGGTGCAGCGCCAAAGAAACCCAGAGAGGTTACCTACAGAGATGGGTTTCAATACTGTAGGTGGTCTACTCAAGCTGTAGAACAGGTACCTAGGTAGGTAGGTAGGCACGGTTCTGACGTCAGCAAAAGTAAAAGTATTTGATTTACGCCAGACTGACGGATATTACACCACTTGATATTAAGAGTATCGCCCAAGGATAGTTTAGTGAAGAGCGTTGACGAGAGCTCCAGGGCGAGAAGCCTGAAGCTCGTGCAGGGATAAACAGTATACGGGAGCGCCAAAAAGTAGTGATTGGGGACTGCAGGCTGTCGCGGGGTGTTGTGACATTCCAATCTTCAATCACCTGGTCCGCCTAGAGGTGGTAGCAGTGTGGGTTAGGCGCTGCGGCGTTTCATTCGCTTGCTGAGAGTCGAGCTTCCGTGAGGTGGAGCGATGATCGACCAGGGCACGCAGGGCTCCAGAACTGCGTCGACGTCAGTGCTCAGAGCAGAAGTCTTTTGAGGGCGCCTAACGTTGTTTTCCAGCCTGTATTTAATAGACTATCCAACGTTGGCGGAGCGGTTAGAGACGAAAGAGTACGGCGGGATAGTTGGAGTGGCCGTTCCCTCTTGCTGTTTTGGGAGTCATATCAATTAATCAATCCATCTCTTGCACGGTCAGCTGCAGGGACCTTACCAAACAGGAGCCGGCAAACAAACCGAAACCGAACCTGGGTATAGTGTACCGTACCGTAATAAAAGTTCCGACTTCTAATATACTACGTATCTGTCAAAACAGAGTAGTGTTATGAGAAAGACTTATCCAAATGAGATTGCTTTTGTTTAGTTTTTCTAGAAAGCACTTATCATCTCTATACAGTCTATAAGCATTTTACCTTTGTCTCTCTAAATAAATCTGGAGATGTGTCGGAACTAGGTACTGTAATGCACACCTAGACTTAGGTACTCTAGATCATGACTGACTTGATTGGCGATCGATACCTGATTTGCCCAAGCAAGGTACTCAACTGACCCGTTCCCGACCTGATACAGATGATTTTTGCAAGGAAGACGAGTATCAGATCTTCTCTTGCAGGACAGCTCCCTTCGGATCGTAGAATTTCGAATACGGGGCGTTTTGAAGGCTTGAATGTTGTGTTGCAATAACACATGTAAACTGTGGACCTTGCTCGCCAGCCACAAAAAAAGCCACAACTAAAGGCCTTGCGCTGATAACGAGATGATCAACCAAAGGATGCTGTGGAGTTGGACTAGAGACCTGCTGACGGGGTACTCTGTAACCTAGGTTTTTTCTACCCTTGATTCTGGCAAGGTATTGTTACAAGACAAGGTGAAGATAAGAGGTGAGCATCACTTCGGAGAGGCAGCCCGCCAATGGAGTCTCGATATCTGATGACCATGGCGCAGGTTACCTTGACATCGAGATGAATAAATGCAGGCACTATAAAGTAACACCTTGCCTGTGGGAAGTATAAAAGAGAAATTGGGGAAAACAAGGACTGCTTGTCAGTAGATGTCTCTTACCATAAAAGGTGCACCAAAGCGAGAGGTTTGGGCTGATGTCGTTTCTATTTTCCTGCAAGTCAAGATGCAAGAGCAACCGAGATCAGTAAATGGACCATTCTCACATCGTTCACTTCCTACCTACATCTAGGTAAGGTAGTCTTTGTGCCTGCAAAGCAAATGCAGCTTGGGTTGGGCTGCAGTTCGGCTTTCAGGGCTTGGTGGTGCCAGGTTCCTTTCACGCAGTGATTGGAAAGTTCATTTCTTCAGGCTTCGAGACGACCATGTCCTGTCACCCTAATACCTCGTGGAGGTGGCGTCCGGGTAGATTTACGGTACGTCCAACGTCTCGTGTCCCCCATGTCTAGTACCTACTAATCTATAATATCCTTCTTCTTTACTCCTGCCCTATGACATCTCCTCTACTACGGATAGAATAATTGAAAAGTATGGATTCATGTCAGTTTTTGAAGAATAAAGCAAGGTTCAAAATGCCACTTGCATCTTGAATGTACTGCTATGAGTTCCCATCTTACATCCATAGTAACTTAGCTCTTCCGAGCTGCTGTGGGTGATGGCCCCCATCTTCGACTTACACAGTCAGCGTCGTACCTATTTCCCAGGCACCAGCTTTATTAGGCTTTTCTCGCTTTAGAAGCGGTGATTGGCAACACAAAGAAACCAGACTTATGCTACTTAGGCCTTGTGACTTGAGAACAGCTAGTTAATTCGTCACCACTCTCGTTTATTATCGTCTCAAATGAAGAGTCTCGAAACGATGTGCATGAGAGTTCGCCTAGTTTCGCGAGGGTCGGATCTCTGGACCATCGACTTTTGTGATGTTCTCGGTAGCATAGCTTACCTAGTGGTAAGCTTTTTGGGTCTCCTGTGAGAGTAAAGAGAGAGTCCTCCCCCTTTTACCACGTATGTTCAAAGATGTTGCACTCGAATTATTTTTGCTAGCTGATAATGATGGCGATAGTTGCTCCGTCAGTCTGTACAGTACTTACGGATAAGGTAACTTAGAATTAATTCCGCGTTTCGTCATAATGGCTTCTCATTGGGTCGCCATTGTATGCCCCACCTGAGTGCGATAAGATAAGCGGGCGGACCGAGTTCAACTTTTTTTTTTCCCGCGTTCGTTCATAGCAACTTTTTTTTTTGCCATTGCGATAGCTTCATTCAATCCTTTACGAGCGGTCCAATCGACGAATGTCTACCGCTCCTTACTATTCGCAAGGATAATATAGGCTTCGCGTATCTCTTATCTCTTTGCTATTGAATTAAAGAGTATTTGTTTTTGGCCTCGTGCTTTTGCATAGAAGAAAGCACACCGCAGAGTCCTGTCATTCCTACAAGTTTTGAGGCCGACCTCACCTGTCAATATGGCACCCTCGGCCACCGACACCGAGTGGGATCACCAATTTCACACTCTGCGCCGTGAAAACCTCTTCCGAAACCCTCCCAAGGATCACAGCGCATATCCCGCCCTACAATTAGCCGTCGATCCTCATATCGAGTCCTTCAATTGTCTCTTTCGCGACGATGGCAAGCCTGGTCTTTTGGCACATGGCTTAGCCGACATTGGCAGCAAAACTTTCCTCGACGGCGATGACCGTGCTCCCTCAAACGGAAAGAACAGTCTAAGCATCCGATACAAGGACGTCTTCCTTCAGAAGCCTCAGGTCCCCCCTTCTAATAAATTGGCCCGGAATCGTCAGGTTTTCCCCGCCGAATGCAGAGAGCGTCATGTCACATACAGAGGTAGACTCTCAGCTACTCTCGAATACCGCGTCAACGGTGGTGACCCAGTCGAGTTTACTCGAGAATTCGGCCAGGTTCCTGTCATGATCAAGGTCTGCCTCCCACTTCTCGATGCTAAAGATTTTTTACTCACCATAACTAGTCAAACAGATGTCATCTCGAAGGAAATTCGCCTGCGCTCCTTGTAGAGAGAAAAGAGGAGTCTGAGGAACTCGGAGGTTACTTTATTGTGAACGGCATTGAGAAGATTATTCGAATGCTGCAGTTGAACAAGCGAAACTTCCCCATGGCCATCAACCGACCTAGTTTCCAGAACCGTGGCCCTGGTTACACTCCCTACGGTATTATTCTCCGTGCAGTCCGTCCCGACGAGACTTCTCAGACCAACGTTCTTCATTACCTCAACGATGGTAACATGACCTTCCGTTTCTCATGGCGCAAGAACGAATACCTCGTTCCCGTTATGATGATCCTTAAGGCCTTGGTGGAGACCAACGATCGCGAAATCTTCGAGGGACTCATTGGCCCCGCTGGTTCCAAGGCGGCTGAGAACACTTTCCTTACGGACCGAATCGAGCTTCTGCTACGCACGTACAAGTCCTACAACCTCTACAGCAAGTCGGATACAAGAGCATTTTTGGGCGAGAAGTTCCGAGTTGTTCTCGGAGTCCCAGACACCATGACCAACTACGAGGTTGGCACGGAGTTTTTGCGAAAGATTGTCTTGGTCCACCTTGGCAATGTTGATGTTACTGAGGATCAAGATAACGAGAAGTACAAGCTGCTCCTCTTCATGATTCGAAAGCTGTATGCGCTCGTCGCCGGAGAATGCGCTGTCGACAATCCTGATGCCGTTCAGAACCAGGAGATTCTGCTCGGTGGTTTCCTTTACGGACAAATTCTTAAGGAAAGACTCGATGAGTTCCTCAGTGTCAACGTTCGAGCCTCCCTGCGAGACTACATGCGAAGGAACCCTACAGTCCCATTCACCTCCGAGGATTTCCGTAAAGAATTCCCTAATAACATTTTCCGCAAGGCCAATGAGAACCTTGGCAATGCTCTGGAATACTTCCTGTCGACAGGTAACTTGCAGAGCCAGTCGGGTCTCGACTTGCAGCAAACAGCCGGTTTCACAGTCGTGGCCGAAAAGCTCAACTTCTTGCGATTCATCAGTCATTTCCGCATGGTTCATCGTGGTGCCTTCTTTGCCCAATTGAAGACAACAGCCGTAAGAAAACTGCTTCCAGAGTCATGGGGTTTCATGTGTCCCGTTCACACACCTGATGGTGCTCCTTGTGGGTTGCTCAATCATTTGGCGCATCGTGCAGTCATCTCCACGTCGTTCCTCGACGTATCCCACCTTGCCACTCTTGCTGCCGAACTCGGAGTTGTTGATGTTTCATCGGCGTCAACTGATGAGAATGTTGTCGTCATGCTTGATGGCAAGGTTCTTGGATACTGTACCCCCAAGGAGTCTGTCAGAATCGCTGATTGCTTTCGATATTGGAAGGTCGAGGGAACTCACGGAGTTCCCTTGCAGCTCGAGATTGGTTACGTCCCTCCCTCGAGGGGTGGATCTTACCCTGGTATCTACATGACTTCAACGCCCGCGAGAATGATCCGCCCCGTGAAGTACCTTCCCCTGCAGAAGGAGGACTGGGTTGGTCCTTACGAGCAGCCTTATATGTCGATTGCCGTTGTGCCACAGGAGATCGAATCTGGCAAGTCAACTCACGTGGAGTTGGATATTACCAACATTTTCTCAATCCTTGCCAACATGACCCCCTTCTCCAACCAAAATCAATCTCCGAGGTATGTATAAGCTTCGCCTCCTCCCCTTAATA